>VWZO01021713.1:410540-509238 GCA_013396975.1 Bucco capensis | reverse complement strand
GCCAAGAGAAGACAAATCATCATGACCAAAACACAAAAGGGCAGTGCCTGTCAGAGCTGTTGGGCAGAGTCATAGAATCCTTTAGACTGGAAAAGACCTCCAAGAGCATCATGTCTAACCAACCCCCCCATGTCCCCAAGCACCACAGCTACAGGTGTGTGAGCCCCCCCAGGGATGGGGACTCCAGCACTGCCCTGGCCAGTGCCTAACCACTCTGGCAGGGGAGGAATTCTTCCTAATATCCAACCTGAACCTCCCCTGCTGCAACTCGAGGCCATTCCCTCTTGTCTCCTGCCTCCCAGATCTGCAGTGGCCACTCAATGCACTTCTTGTCCTCTCCAGGGGAGGAACCACCAGGTGATCAGTGCTGACAAAAGGAAAAGGGAAACCTTCTGGGCAATTCCTGTTCTTCTTAAAACAAAGACAACAACTCCCTCTCTGCCCTGTGCAAAAGCAGCTGATAAACATGTCCTTTTTCTCTCTTTCATTCAGGAGCATGCAGGCACTGATGTCTATCTGCACTGCTTTAATAGCAGTGGTGAGGGCAAGGAGTGAAAACAGGCAAGAACAAAAAGCATTTCCTCCTTTGCCTGTGGCAAGTTGTGCTTCCACAGCACCAGGAGCACTGCTGCTGCCTCTTGAAGCAGAAAGAATAGATTGCTGAAGACAAGGGAAAAAAAGCAAACATCAGTGTAAATTATTTTAAATGTCTGGCATTATATTACTCTGTCAGACAAAACAGATGAAAATGATGCTTTATGTGCTGCAGAGAGGATGTAGCTAAATACAGAGAGGCATGAATTATTTAAAGGCTAATGGATGAGGGAAACAATTCAGCATGGATGCAGATGAGTTATGAGCTGAAGATTTGCCTTGGAAGCTTATAGAACATAAAGAAGAGGAGCAGGTGGGAGCTAATGCAGGGAGGTGATGTGGAATGGGAAGGAAAAGAATGGAGAAACCAAACCAACCTATGTGCCCTGGGATAAAGGCTTTGCCTCCAGCAACTCACCTTCTGGGCAGGATGCTCTGAGGCCACACAACCTTCTCCCCTAGGCTGTGGTCCCCACTCACAGTCCATCTCCAGCCTGCAGCCTCCTGCCCAGCCTCCTCTCTGTGGAAGCAGGTCCCACAGAGGCCTGGGCTTGGGAAGGGGCTGGGATGGAGATGTGTTTGAGCCTGCCTCAGGAAGCAGAAGGTGGAAAATGCTCCTTTGGGTCCCCTGGCTTCTGCAGCTGGGACAAGTCTCCCTTCAGCAGCAGCTACCCCTGCAGGCATCAGAACTCTTCCTTGGGAGGCAGCAACCCTGCTCAGGTCTCCCCTAGTTAGGCCAAGCTGGCTGCTGCCCCAGCTGCCTGCTGTGCTGCCTTGGAGCAGGTGTAAGGATAACCTGGCTGCAGGGCATCACAGCAGCTCCCAGATGGGAACAGCCTCCTTGCTCAGGAGCAGCTACTGCAGGCTCCCCAGGGCTGGGTCCAGGCTGCTTCATCTGCAAAGCAAGCCAAAAGGAAATGTCTCGGGCTGGCTTCCTAACTGGGTGAGAGCTAAAGCCCAGAGGAGGTGAGGCTCTGGTCAGACTCCAGCCCTCTCACAGAGCTTTGGGTTTGATTCCTGAACTGGCAGACTGCTTTTAATAAACAAAGACTGTGTGTTGGTGAGGATGGCAAGAGAGAGGTGAGAGATTCCATGGGTGCCATCAGGGACAAACTGATTGGCTTGAAAGCAGCAGGAAGATGGAAGCTTCAGCTGCATGAGCTCATCACTAGCACACAGAGAACCTGACCAGCTCCTTTCCTACAGCTTTTTTTATGTGTTAGAGTCATTCTCTGCTTTTGGAAGGAAAGTCTAACCCTGTAATCAACTGCCTGGTAAAATGGTATGGATAGCAATCAAAATCCCAAGATACAAATTGCATCTGTCCAAAAAAATCCCTGCTCAGCCTTCTTGGAAACCTTAAACTGGCCAGCCTGGAAGAGCAATGGTGTTTCAGAGGAAATGGAGATCTTGCTTACCTTGATGTGTTCTCTTCTGAGTCTCCTGCAAGCACAAAGCTGACAGCTCTGGGTCATGAATTCCCCTCTCAGCCATCCAGTCAGGCTCAGCACATGGAGCACATTGCAGTGGCAATCTGAACCTGCCTGGAGCTCCTGCAAGCTCCTAGGCTGGCTCTGAGCACTCTGTTTCAGTGTCTGCTGTGCAACAGAGAGTCAGGAGCAGAGGGCAGGCACTGGGCAGCTGTGTGTGTGACAGCAGACACAGAAGGTTCACCCTGCTCTGCAGTGAAGGCTCAGAGTCACTGCAGAGACAAGGAGAGCTCTGGCTGCCTCTGCAGCTGCAAAGGCTTCCATGGCCTGTAGCAGAGCTGAGTGCTTGGCAGCACTAGGACTGCCCATGGACAAAGCAGCTGGGGTCACAGGACTTCTTACACTCATCTTTAGCAAAGTACAAAAACTGTATGGAATCACAGAACCAGCAAGCTTGGACTCTTGCCCAGGGGCTAAAGGTGAGGGACAGCTACCTTGAGCATCACATCACTGACTTGTTTTCTGCTCTTTTCTTCTTCTGAGCTGTACAGAGTTAAGTTCATGCTAAACCATCAAGGCTTTGGCTGTCCCAGACATCCACCCCCACCCACAGCTGGAAGGCAACAGCAGTGTGTTCCTGGGCAGGCACCAGGACACAAGTGTGTGCACATTTCAGCTCCATCCCCACACTCTCTGCTTTTGCTCTCTGAACAGAAAGAGCCTGAGTGCACTCCTGGACCTCTCTGGAAACTCAGGACACATCAGGATGTGTGTGGAGCACCTGAAGGAGAAGAAAGGAAGAGTTTCATAGAGCAAAGAAACCCCCCCTGGCATTTTGTAGAGCTAGAAATAGATGTGTGAAGGACATTTGGAAATAAACCAACCTTGTCTCCCATTCTGCCCCTTAGGTAGGTAGTTCTGGAAGAAGAATAGTGATGAGCATGGGAACAATGATGAGCTGGGATGACAAAGTGTCAATAAAGGCCTCCAATTTGGCTCTTGAAAGGTCAAAAACTTTTTAACACCAGAACATTGAAGGAGTGTGAATAGCATAGCACATGCCATAAATCTCCCAGCAGAAGACTGAGGAAAGCCATAAAAAATTCAGTGTTACAACATACATATGATTGAATCTGAAGGAATCATCATTTTTATAGTGGCCATAACCTGAAATCTCCATCTCCTCTGAGACTGAAGGTTAGGAGTGGTTCCCAGCTCACCTTGTCCTGCTGGTTAGGAAGAGTTCTGAGAACAGCATCAAGGAAAGCAGAAAAACAAAGCTTTTATCAATCACAGCATCAGCACAACCAAGTACTTCTTGTCTGAAAACTTCATTAACAGCCTTCTTGGCTGAGGTAAAAGACTTTTCCTTCTACTCTTCTCTCTTTTCTCTCTCCTCTCTCTTCTCTCTTCTCTCTCCTCTCTCCTCTCCTCTTCTCTTCTCCAGAGTTCAAGATCTTACACTTCATTCCTCCCTGATCATTTTTCCTCTTGTGTTCCCTCTATTTCCAGTGGGATCTGCCATCCTCTGTCTCTGAGCCCAGCCAGGAGCACAGCACTGCCTGTGCCCTATTTCTCTCTAATCTCCATGCCAGATGCATTCTCTCACTTCCAGCTCCACTGGAATGAGAAAGAGGATTACTTGGTTTAATTCCCTTTCTCATCAGTGCAGCACTAGCACTCCATCTCCCCATTTCTTTCTGGGAGCTGCTCAGTGCCCAGTGCTTGGCAAGAGCTGCTGCAGTGCCAGGGCTATGCTGTGGATCCCATCCCAGTGCTCTCCAGCCTATCTCCAACTCAATTAGCACTCTGGGCAAAATTAACTTGGCACCCTTGAGTTTTGAGAAATTCAAGTGACTTCTGGTGCTCAATGCTAGGAAAATCTGACCAGGGAAGCCCAGCTCTCTAGTGTGTGGAGATAAAGGACCAAGCCTTGGATGGCACTGTTTGGAAGCAGAGTGGATTGATTTACCAAGCCAATGGATTGCCAGTGGCTCTGGTTGGAGCCATGCTCCAGCATTCCTGCCAGGGCTCTTGTCCTCTGCAGAGAGCTGATGCCTTCCTGGCACATCTGCAGGGCTGCAAGCAGGGAGAGCTCAGAGCTGTTGCTCCTCTTCAGACTGCACTTGGCAGTTTGAAGTCTTCCCGGAGGAAAAGCAAGGGAGTAAGGGAGAGAGACTGATGGGTTGGGAAAGGAAACGAAAGCAGCTTGAATGGAAAGATCAGCAATAAAACGAGATAGACACAAACACAAACACATACAAAGCCAGCCCCTGATGGCAATGACACCACTGTCACCTCTGGTGCTGGGGCAGCAGTCCCAGACTGGGCTCAGCTGCAGATGGGAAGCAGCCTCAGGAGCTGGAGTCAGGACCTGATGGATCAGGATGGAAGGCAGAACGGACAGAGTCCTGCTGGGACTTCTTTGCCTCACAGTTGTGTTTTGGGCTGCTGCTGCTGGTTATAAGCTCCTGGGAAGGGCTCTCCTCAGCTCCCTGACAGGAGGCTGGAGCAAGCTGAGGGCTGCTCTCTTCTCCCAAGTAACAAGCCTCAAGTTGCATTAGGGGAGGTTTAGGTTGGCTCTTAGGAACAATTTCTTCCCCAGAAGGGCTGTCCAGGCCTGTTCCAAGCTTCCCAGGGCAGTGCTGGGGTCACCATCCCTGGAGACAGTTAAAAGCTGTGTAGATTTGGTGCTGAAGGACACGGTTTAGTTGTGACCTGGCAGTGCTGCATTGGACTTGATGAGCTTAAAGGTCTCTTCCAACCCAAAGAATTCCATGATTCTGTGAGAGACATGCTCTCCTTTAGCCAGCTCAGGTGCTGCTGTGTGTGCAACACTCAGGATCACTCCATGCCAATTCTCATGACAATACCTGTGAGCAGAGAAGGTGAGGAGCTCTTGTTTGGCTGAGTGAGGCTTGACTCAGTGCTTGCCCATCAACATTCACTTGTAACACTCGAGCTGAGCTCTCCACATGCTGCACCACTCCTCACATCCACTGCTGGCAGACAGGAGCAGCAAGTCCCAGGGCTCAGAGCACCAGAGCTCACTCAGCATGGGGACAGCTGGCAGAGCTGCCACTAAAACAGCTCCATAAACCTCACTTTTGTGCACACACTGCCTCAGAAGGAGAAAAGCTGACTTATTGCAACCAGCAACAGGCAGTGGCAGGAGAGCAGACATTGTCCAGACAGATAAAAGCTCCATAGATCATTGAGTTGCCCAAGGGAGTGTGCTGAAGCATTAGGATGGATGGTGGCTAGACTAGACTCCACTTGGCTCTGTTGCTCGTGCACTGAAGGCTTCATCTGATCTCATTAGGGTTCTGCTCAGCGTTTCCTGTTGGGCAGTAGAGAGGAGCTGGGCTTGCCTTGATGTCTGTGTCTGTAGCTGTGATGCTCAGCATCCTGCAGCATCCTCACCCATGAGTGATGCAGAGCACTTCCACAGCAGCTCCAGGAGTGCAATTCCCAAGGAAATGTATTCCTACATCTCTGTGTTGGAGGAGTGGCTTCCTGAGGAAGATGACATGGCCCTGAAAGCAAGGCTGTCCTGTGCTAGGCTGCTGCTAGATATTCTCCTTAGGGCCATGGCTTAGTAGCATGGTAGTGACAGGGATGGTTGGACTTGATGAGCTTAGAGGTCTCTTCCAACCTCCATGAGTCTGTGATTCTAGTAGAACAGCAGCATAGGGCTGAAAATCTTCCAGAGGCTGGGAGTCTTCCATCCCTGAGCTCAGGGCATGCTTGAGTCACAGCCACAACCTGCAGCTGCCTCTGCAAGTTCAAATGCTCACAACACAAAGCAAACAAGGTGTGTGGATCCCTCTGGGAGCACAGCAATGGCTGAGGGAGAAAAGCCCATGGGAAAGAAACAAAAAAACCCCAAAACCCAAACTAAAATCAACCCCAAATCCCAAACTTCCAAGCAGAAAATTCTGGAAGAGTTGGTTGTTATGGAGAGGCAGAATTCTCCACATGCAATAGTCCTGGTGTGCACTGGGAAAGGCTCAGGGAACTGAGCAGGATCTGCAGGGAGATTGCAGCCCCAGCTCTGCACTTCCAGGATCCCTTACTGCCTGCAGCTGCAGGAGTGTGCAAACACTGCCAGAAGATGTGCAAGAGAGCAGCCCAAGGCCTGGCTGTCCTGCTGCTGTCTCATGGGCTCTAGTTGTGTGTTTGTCTGATCCGGTAGCAAACACTCTGTCTGCTCCACTGCATGGCCAAAAGCCTCAGGGAAGCAGCCAACCTGCAGACCTCTAAATCCAGAACAACACAAACCTTCCTGACTTACATGAAGTATCTCTTGAGCTTACTGCATTCCTGGGTCAATTTTGGTCAATTCCTTAGTAAAATGTGCCAGGATGTGCTCAGAAATAGAACTGATGTCCACGAGGATTCCAGTGTGCTTGGAACAGCTCTGCCAAGGTTTCACCTGGCCAAGGATCCTAAGGCTTCCTGCACTTCTGGAAAGCTCAGAGGTAAGTACTGCACACCCACTACAGGGCTAAAGAAATCAATGATGTGCACTGATAACCTTTTTATTTGATACAAATGAGTGTCACCAGCTAGATATCTCATACATTTGGTTATTGCTATTGGAACCAGCAGCCTGCAGCTCCATCCCCCCAGAAGCAGGGCTCAGCAGGACCCTCCCAGAATGACATCAACTCTTGCCACAGGCTCTTTCCACCCAGAGAAGGTGTTTGCTAGTAGCTTCAGATTAACCCCAGGTAGCTTTTGACCAGCTCCAACCCCCACGAGATGCTTGCAGACAGATGGCAAGGGTGGTACACAGAATGACAGATACAGAAAATACAGAGGTGTAGGATTTACTGATCAAACAAGGAAAAAACAGCTTGGATTTCTGCTTTAAACAGCATTAAGTAATCAAATGGAGACCATACAAGCATCCAGAAATGTAAATAAGTGTGCTATGGAGGTGGCATCTACAACCTTTGACTGAAAATGCTGTATATCTCACCCCAAAATTATTCAAGTGCCTCGTACAGTATGGAAGAGAAATGGAGAGTCCATGACTCCAATGACATGAGATACAATACCTGAATTTAATCATTGAACAGCTCAGGCCTAGATCACTGAAGAGTTTAGGTTCCCCACTCCTCATGGAAGATCTGGGCCTCAGCATCCATTAACCCCTTCCATGAAAGGAGCAATTGGTTTGGATGGGGTGAACTTTGAGCCTTGTCCTTCCCCAAGGAGGGAGGGAAAGGGTCAGCATCAAGGCAAGAGAGGTTCCAGCAGGCAGAAGGGTTATGGCACTGCTCCTCCACCAACCACCTCCCCTACACAACATAAAAATACTCTGATAGTAAGGATTATCTTACAACTCCGTGGACACTGCAGCAATGCAAGCCATCCCCTTGGTCTGGGTGACAAAATAATGCAGTCTGAACAGCCACAAGAGCCTGCCTTGTGCCAGCTATCAACAAAAATATACTTTGATATAGATCTGTGCAGCTACTATGTGCATTAAAGAAAACCACTGTGTGGATCAGCAGGGTTCAGGAACAGCTGGAGCTGGATCTCTGCAGGGGGGGCACTGCTCCTCAGCAAGGACTCAAACAGATGGCAAAGGGCAGGAACCTCATTGGATTAAAAGCTTCCCTTTCCTACCACACTGCCTGGGCAATGCTCCACAGGCTCTCTGGCAGCTAAAGGGATCTGTTTGTTGCCTTTCCCTCAGCCTGCTGCTCGGAGATCTCCCTCGGAACAAGGCTGATCATCAATTTCTGGTGAACATGAGAATGAAAAATCAGCCCAATTTCATTGTCAACTCCCACTAACAAAAAATAATAATCACTTTTCCGTGGTGAAAATTCTCTGTTCCCCTCCTTTCTTACCCACTTGTGGATCATGAGTTGGTCAGAAGGACAGCAATGTACAAGAACCACTGTGCTGCTCCTGGCAAGCATATACATGGTGCCTCCCTGCCTTGGCTGGGGAGGCAAAGCCAGCACTGACAGGGAGGGGATGGCACAGCCACTTCCAGAAGTACTGGGAAATTCCTTCTCTATCCTCTTTCCCTGCCCTGATCCTGCTCTCAACCACGCTGATCCATGCTCTTGGCACTGACTGGTCCCTCAAGTCCTTGAGACACCAGAGAAGAACACTTGAAGCCAAGGGGAACACCCTTGTGCACCAAAGCTTTATTGGACTGCTGAGGACTCTGCATCCCATACCTTGTGCCACACTCCTGATGCCACAGGTGTCCACTGACAAGTGTTCTGCACCAACCATCCTGTCAGGCCACCAACAGAAACTACTGTGCAGTCAGGATCTGGGATCTGAGATAGTTTCTCTCCTTGGACCAAGCATATCCAGAATCTTCTTCCTACCAGGCTACAGCAGCTTAGGGCTCCTTGTCTTCGAAGAGAGGCCAAGTACATGTCTCACACCTGTAGGCCAGTACTGGTGCTCTGTCCTGGACATCTTAGCACTGCTCTGAGACGATGAACCCTTCTTTTTCTCCCACTGGTTCCACTTCAGCATAGGCAGGGTGTCCAGATCCTCTCCTGAACTTCATTGCTGGCCATCTGCTCGGGCGCCGCTGGAACAGCAACAGGAGAACATCAGCCAGGCAGGGTACCCCAGGCAAGAGCCAAGCCAGCCCCTCAGCAAGGCTGCTACACTCTGCTCAGCTGCTGCAGCAATGGAGAAGCACACTTCAGCCACACAAAAGTCAGAGGAATTATGCCCTTGTGGCTGCATGGGCAAGAGCCTGGCCAGCAGCTCAAGGGAGGTGATCCTGCTCCTCTCCTCTGCCCTGGGGTCTCACCTGCAGAGCTGTGTTCAGCTCTGGGCTCCTCAGGACAGGAGAGACAGGGAGCTCCTGGAGAGAGTCCAGCAGAGAGATGCTGAGGAGCTGGAGCATCTCCCTGCTGAGGAAAGGCTGAGGGAGCTGGGCTTGGTTAGCCTGGAGGAGAGGAGCTGAGAGGAGACCTGATCCATGGAGAGAAGGAGCTGAAGGGAGGCTGTCAGGAGCCAGGATCTTCTCAGCAGTGCCAAGCACTAGGATGTAAGGCAATAGCACAAACTGGAACAGAGAAGTTCCACCTGAACAGGAGGAAGAACTTCTTTGCTGTGAGGATGCCAGAGGCCTGGGACAGGCTGCCCAGAGCTTGTGCAGTCTCCATCCCTGGAGAGATTCCAGACTCACCTGGACACAATCCTCAGTAATGTGCTCTAGGGACCCTGCTAGAGCAGGGAGGTGGGACTAGATGACCTTGGAAGGTCACCAAGGACACTTGATGGTGCTGAGGGGCAGTGCTGGGCTGCAGAGGACAGCCCCAAGCAGGACAGCCTGGAGGCACTCGTGGTGCAGCCACTGAGGCAATGGAGCAGGAGCACAGCTCACCCCATGGGCACAGCACAGAGCCTCCCTCAGTGGGCACCCTGAGGAGGACACAGCACAAAAGCAATCATCTCCTTTTCCTCCCACTGCAGGGCCAGGCTATTTTTGAGGCATTTGGAGGTAAATTCTCTTTGTCAGGTAATTTACAATCCCAGGCCCTGCAGGGCAGCTCCTTCCCCCAGAGCAGGGAGGCAGAACCTTGTCCTCTCTAATGGATGTCTTCTCCTAATAAGAAAACTTAGTCTTTTCAAACTTTGGAGACATTGTTTTCCACCTCAGCTGGATTCCTTGTGGTTTCAAAATGAAGAGGGACAGTTTGGTTCCTGCTGAAGAGAAAAGGGTCACATTCTGTTCTCAGGCTCACCAAAGCAACTCAAGAATAATCCAATTAAAAGCAAAAGACTTATTCCAGAGCTGCACTAATACAATTTGTTGGAGAGGTCTCTAATGAGAAGAGAAAATGAAAAAAACACTGGAAAACTAGCAGGAAAAAATAATTAGCAGTAGTCTCAACTGGCAACAGATAAGGATGAGCAGAATTCTCACCTGTGAAGTTGCTCCCTAATTTCAGTTGAGGATGTCCCCAGGATTAGTCCCCAGCTCCTCACTAGCTGCTGTTAGCATCTCACCTGCCTCTCTGGGCTCCTCCCTGGCACTGGCTTTGCAGGGATGAAACACAGGCCAGATGTACAGCACAAGCATCAGCTGCTGGGCCAGAAATAACCCAACAGCTTTGCAGCTCATCTGCAGACACTACAGGTGCAGCTTTCCCTGTCTTCCCTTCATTCTATCCCTAGCCTGTTTGATTTCCACTCCTGTGTGCACCTGTGGGCAAGGCAAGTGGTTCCCAGCCTCAAAAGAGAGCACTGACCATTGCCTTGTGTATTGACCCCCAAGAGATGGAGAGACATTACAGTCTCAACTGATAAACCAAAGGAACTTAGCTGATAGCAGGAGATCCAAAGCTCCTGGAGCTCCTGAGGCAGCTCAGGCAATGCCTCAGGGACTCCTGCCTTTGATTCTCTGGGAAGCAGAGCAATAACAAGATACCAAAAAACCCCCTCCAAATGTCACCAAAACAATGAGAATCCAAAATGAAGATTAACTAATTCATCCAGTTTAACAGGAAAAAACATGCTGCTTTCTCTGGACTGAGAGCTTTGAGAGCAACTCCTGAGCTGTGGCTAGAGAGTTGTCTCTGCTGCTTCCTTCCAGGATGCTGCACAACCAGGATGCTCCTGCCAGGGGAACCAGCAGAGCTTGTCTGAGCTTCATCACCTCTCCAAGGCAGCTCAGCATCTGGCTGCTTTTAAGAACCTCCTCGTGTCTCTTTTACTCTGTCTCCTGCTTACTTCTCCTTTGCTGGAAGGCACCGAGTGCCCTGGTGACATGGGTCAGAGGTGTGGGAATGGTGCCTGGAGAGCAGGGCTGCCTGTGCAATGCTCCCACCTGGGAGCTGCTGCCAGGAGCTGGGATGCAGCAGACAAACCCCCATGGATTCCTCAGCTCTGCAACACTAAGAGCTCTCTCCAGCTGCTTCGGAGTGTCTTCTTGTGTTTCCTTCCTCTCAGCAGACAGAGGACGAGCAGAAGGTCAAACATCTGCAGCCAATCTCCTGCTAGATGTGTGTGACTGTTTCCAGTTTCAGTCAAGCTGATCTGGTTGGAGATGTCCAAGATCCCTGCAGGGGGTTTGACTAGATGACCTGGAAAGGTCTATTCCAACCTGAACTGTTCTGTGATTCCAGTGCCTTCAGTATTGCCCAAAAGAAACTGTCCAGGCTCTTAACAGCTTCCTACAAGTGGGGCTGTGGACACTCAGCAGTTTCCTTCATGTTTAGCAACCCTGTCCTTACTGCAGAGTAGAGGAACACTGCTGGGCTGATGAAAACCCACAAGCAGGGGCAGGTATTCATAGTTTTGTAGACTCCAACACCCCTGGGGAATGCTTTTCCCTCCTATTGCCATGTGGAGTGGAGCTGAGCTGCCTCAGGGAAGCATCTGCACCCAAGGTGTTCCAGGGAGAAAACTGGCATTTGTCTGATCCTAAAGGAGATGTCTGAAATAGGTCGGATGAACCATGGGCTAAAAGAATCTCTCCACACTAACAAAGGGAGATGAGATCAGATTGAGATGTTAAAATGAGATGAAAAGCAGCTTTCCCACACTGAGCCAAGGTGTGGAGGGATTTCTACAGATGAAGGTATGGAATGGCTGACACAGGTGTCCAGCTAATAAACCCCAATCAGCTCTTGTGGAGAATTAAAAAGGCACACTTTTTACTCTTCCACATGAAGATAATAGACAAAAAAATAGCTGTCCCAAGATAAAATGCCAGTGCACGTGGAAGCTGATGGAAAAATGCTCTTGTGAAGAAAATGAAGGCTAGGGAAGAGAGGTGGAGATGTATCTGTGTCCTGTGTCAACCCCCCAAAAAGCAATTATTGAAGAAGCTGAGAGACAAACCAGCTAAGAACAAACCAGCTAGGAGAGGTCCACTCCTTCAAAGCTGAACCCCAACACCAAAACACTTTCTCAACTGAGTTAAGAAAGTTGTCTGCTGGAGAGCCCAGTCATGCCAGGAGCCAGCACACTGCTTGTGCCTTACCTCTATAAAGAAGAGGCTAGCTGCTGAGGTTGGGTGATGGTACATGTAGATGGTCACCAGGATGGCTGCAGCCACGACCAGCACCAGGACCAGGATGCCCACGATCAAGCCAGCATGAAGGCTTCCACCTTTCTTCTCTGCTGCACTGTCATCTGTGGAAGCTGCACAGAGGGCACAGGCTCAGCACAGCAGCTGCTTTCTGCCTTGTCTGCCACTGGCCAAGCTGCACACACACATTAGCTGTCTCTTTCCCACAAGCAAAGGCTCTCATATTCATCTCCAAATGTTCCACTCACTCTGCCTCAATAAGCAGAATTACTGCCCTCTCTTTTCACTGCACTCTGGCCATGGTGAACTTCCTAACCACTTCCAGCAGGAATTTCACTTTGATTCTCTCATAAAACTCTCTCACTTGCCCTGCAGACAAAAAGTACTCACTGCACACATTTTGATGTTGGTTTTTTGCTTTGAAAGGCTCAAGTTGAGAGGTGCCATAAAGCCTGGTGAGGTCTAGCTAATAAAGCCACTCTGGAAGCCCGATTCATTAGCTGGAGAGGGGTTTTGGAGCACTCTGTGCCAGGGAATCAGCCAGCCCAAAGGGGAGCAGATGGATGCTAAATGACCCTGCAGTGCTGCTCTGAACCAAACACTCATCACACCAAAGCTCTCCAGAAGATCATCCATCTACTGCACTTATTCCCACCCAAAGGCACTTCCTAGTAGCTGTAGCTCTCTGTAGCAACGCAGGGAGGAGGTAGGAAAGGAAGGTGACCCTAGAAAGGTTCCTCTCACTTCCAGGCAGCAAATCTTTCACCTGACATAGCCAATAATGATTTACTGAACAGCTGAGGGCAGAGGAAGGCACAGGGGCTGTTCCCACAATTGCTGCTCAGGCACTGTGGCAATACCTAGCAACTGCACCTCAACTGCACATCCCCAGACAGATGCCAAGGAAGCCCTGGCCAGGCCCTCAGGAGAGGTCTCTCCTCTTGTACGTGGCCAGGACTGGCTCCTCTCTGCCAGGGATGAGCAGTGAGTCACCCTGCTGAGGACTGAGTGCTCCCCAGAAGGAGCAGAGGCTTCACACTCTGTCTGTCTCATAATTGCCTTTCTGACAGCTTCATACTCTTTGGACTCTTCCCTTCAATGCCACCTCAGTGCCTCATAAACCACTCTGTCACTTGTAGCCCTTTGCAGGCCAATTTGCACTGAATGAGTGATTTGCATGCTTACTCCGTTAGGGCTGAAGGCAGAACATCATCTTGTGCATGTTAAAAAGCTGCTGGGCTCCAGCAGAGCTCCTGAGGCCTCTGGAATGGTCAGCACAGGAGCACTGCACCTGAGGATGCCTCAGCCTTTAGCAGCTTTGCAGAGGAGGAGCCAGCTCTGCCTGGACTGACAGCAAAGCCCTCAGCAGCTTCAAAGGGAGGAGGAACAGGCCTCAGGTCCCAGCCCTGGAGCCCAGCAAGCAGAAGGCAAAAGCAGAGCCTCATTTAGCAGAGCCCTTCCTCCACCCAGCAAGGGCATCTTGGTAGCTTGCCCAGGGAATGTGCATGCAGAGCTAGAGGAGCTCTGCTGGGCAGGGAGACAGAGATGCTCTGGGTGGGATTACTGCAGTAAACATTCACCACTATCAATGAAATGATTTATTGATTGTTATTTAGGTCTAGCACCATATCCTCTCTGAATAAACAGCACTGCCTTACTGGGATACAGCTAATAACTCCATTAATACACCTAAACATTTACTTCCTATCTCCCTATTTGGAAGTTAATTAAATCTGAGAGAGTTATGAAGTTGCCAATGTTTAATTTCCTAAGCTTTTTTGCCCTGATGCTCTTCCACAGGGATCTGGAAGGCTGGAGCCCCTTGGGAGCCTGGCAAAAGCTGCTTCTACCATCAGACTTTGATTAATGAAGTTCAGTTGGGAATAATTTGGCCAACTCCCAACTTTACTGACAGGCAAAAAGAGTAAATAAATCATCTCTTACCTCCATTATCTTTGAGGTGCAGAGCTATCTTGGTGTCATCTGCAAAGGAAAGGCACAGTTAGTTGTAGGGAAATGCATTGCTCTAGGGCAAGAGGGAATGGCCTCAAGTGGCACCAGGAGAGGTTCAGCTTGGCTCTTAGGAACAATTTCTTGGCTGCCAGAGTGGTTAGGCACTGGCCCAGGCTGCCCAGGGCACTGCTGCAGTCACCAGCCCTGCAGGGGCTCAAAAAACACATAGACATGGCACTTGGGGACATGGCTTAGTGTCATAGGGGTGCATTGGACTTGCTGCTCTTGGAGGTCTTCTCCAACCTTGATGATTCTAGGATCCTATGATCCTAAGGCTGTGATGCAAGCTAAAAGCAGTAGCAGATGCTGCCCTTGCCTGCAATCCTTCCCCTGGCCCAGAGAGGAAAGCTCAACAGGCACCTGTCCCGCAGGGAGATGTTGCAGGGCTTGCTCCTCACCTTCCGTGGGCAGGCTGGTGGGCAGCTGGGCAGCTGTGGGGGCTCTGGGGGTGCTCAGAGCTCTGAAGGTGCTGCTGGGCACGAGGCTGCTGCTGGACGAGGGAGAGGCTTCCATTGGCTCTGTGCTCTCACACACCTTGTCTTTGGACTGGTGGGAAAGAACAGAGGACAAAGGGAATTCTCAGGGGACACGTCACTGCATGAAGAACTGCAGACATGGGGGTGACATTCCAGCTCTTCCTGCTGAGCAATGGATAGCTAACTGAAGGGTTTAATTAGGATTACAGGCAGTAGAGAAGAATATGCATGTATGTGAACAGGTGTGCATGTCCTCAGCCTATAGAATATTTACATACCATGCTCCAGTAACACAGTCACTGCATGCCTATTCGTTCTCTATAGGAGTCATTATATTGAAATAGTAATAATATTACGCAAAATATTAATAGAATATCAATATGAACCAAACGATTAAGCATAATAACAAAATAACTATATTAGCACTCCATAAATAATTTTGACTATCAGATAATAATTTAGATTCTCTTTCTGTGGGCAAATATTTCCATGCAAATCTGGGGTATTTCACTTTTCTTCTTACACTGCAGGTGTAAGGAATCCTTTCCTTTGTGTCTCACACAGTTCTGCAGGAAAATCCATCCAGTTAATGAGCAGGAAGCAGAGGAATTGTCTGTAGCTCCTGCTGTCCCCATCCCTTGGGATGAGGGGTGGGTCCTGCTCACTTTATTGGGAGCTGGCTGGCAAACCCCAGGGGCTGCTGTGCTCCTTTTAGTATGTACATTGGGGTTTGATTGTCCTTTGCTTTACCAGAAACAAGACATTAGAGTAACAAAACATTTTGGGTGGTCAAAATGGGCTGGGAAGCTGGGGAAAAGGGTTGGATTTAGAAACACTCCCTGTTCATCTCCAAACCCATTGTGCCTCTCACTCCTTCTTCCCCTCCAGCACCTTTTGCCCTCAATGCTTTTCCTCTCTTCTACCCAATTTGGGGCTTCCATAAAAAACACAACCCAACAATTCCCAAACCAAAAACCCTTCTGAAGGGAGGAAACTGGGAAAGAACCAGCAGTGAGATATTTATAGCTAAAAAACACATATGAACTGCTCTGTGCCAGCTTCTGGAGAGCTACTGGACTTCCAGCCTCAGAGGTGCTCCTTGTCCCTCTACTTCCTCTCCAGGAAAGGAAAGCCAATGCCTGGAGTCTGTTCTTTGGAGGCTTGGTTGGTGGTTTTGGTTTGTTTTTTTGTGTGTGGGTTTTTATTATTATTATTATTTTTTATCATTTTTGCCTTCCTCTCTGTGATTTCTCCTGCACTCCCAGCTCTGGCCAGCTTCCATAACCACAATGCAATCAATGCCTGCTTCCCACTGGAGGATGCTCTGCAGTTCAGAAGGCTTTCTGACCCAAGGAAGATCACAGTTCCCTCCCCCTTTGTGGCAAGAGTCAGAGATCCAAGAGAAAACTGGCACAGGGATATTGATTTGGGGCAGGATTTCTGCTATTTCCCTTTTTTACTTAGGTTCATTTCTGACTTTGTGCCCATTTCATTCCCTCACACAGGGAGTGACATTTCTCAGCCTGTTTTTCTCTCTTATGCCTTACAGCATTCCCACTGCATGACAGAGATAAATACAGCATCTCTTTGGGAAGCAAGCCCTGCCTCCTGACCTGAGGAGCTGAATCAGAAGCAGCCCAAGTGCAGAGCTGGCTGGGCAATGGAGACTCATCACTCACCTCCTCTGGGCAGCCACTGTCTACCCAGTCTTGCCGGTGCCGGTCAAAGCCACTGGAGCATCTGCCAGGGATGAGGCACACAGCGGTCCAGGTGCAAACAGCAGGAAAGCAAGAAGAAGACAGGAAGGGAGAGGAGGAGAAGAGAAAGACAGAGAGAATAAATACATGGTGTGACTTCTTCCCAAATCCATGTATGTGGCACTGCTCTTACTCCAGAGGCTGCTGCTTGCCACGAGTCAATCATCTCACCCACTCCAGTGCAAGGTCCTCCAGTGAGTCAGGCTTTTCATTATTTATGGTTTTTAAAGAGGAATATCTCCCTTCCACTGGATAATTCCTCTTAAGACTACACTGAGCCACAGCATTTTTCAGTCTGATGTCAGCCACAGGGATGTAAATGGGTTTAATGATTTCTGCCCAGACTTCTACACCAGGAATCTTTAATCCCCCAAAGGCTGCAGTGAGGCACACACTGCTTGTACCAGACAAGGTGAGCTGGGACACCAAGGGACACACTGCTTGTACCAGACAAGGTGAGCTGGGACATCAAGGGACACACTGCTTGTACCAGACAAGGTGAGCTGGGACACCAAGGCACACACTGCTTGTACCAGACAAGGTGAGCTGGGACATCAAGGGACACACTGCTTGTACCAGACAAGGTGAGCTGGGGCATCAAGGCACACACACAAGCAAACTCTGCCAAAGGGTGAGGATGTCAGAGTCCTTCCAGGGAACTGTGTGTAGGGAGTCAGGAGGTGGGGAGGGATCAGATCTACCAGGTGATGTTCATTCACCTCTCTTGGGCAGAGAACATGGAGAGGAATGTCCACTCAGTGCAGGACCTGAAATGCTTTGCTGCTTCTCCTTGAAGAGAGAGCAGTGAGGATTAGTAACATTAACCAATACAGAAAATGCACTAAGGTTCAACCTGTGAAAGCTAAAAACATCATGGAAAGGTCCTGGAAAGGAAAGGGACAAAGCCTGGAAGAACCTTTGCAACCTTTGCAGCCAGAAGCATTAAAATGCACAATACATGTCCTTTACACTAACTATTCCCTAGATTTTTTTTGGCCAGGATAACTGTAACAGCACATGAAAAATGGATTTCTGGGAACTGAAGGGCATTTCAGAAGTCTGGACTGATTTCTTAAGTACCACGTAATGACTTGGCTCAGCTCAAATGTTTATTGACTCCTCTAAATACAAAGGTAATCTGGAAAATGAAAGGGAAGATTGAACAGAGAGAACTCCTCTGCCTTTCCCCAGCAAGGAAGGAGCAGCCCATCACAGGAGGAGACTCTTGCCAGCTTGGCTCAAGTACTAAGAGAAGAACAATTGCAACAGCTCAAGTGGAATTTCTTTTCAGGCTGAGGGAGATAGGAAGTAAAATATACATACATATATATATTATATATAAAATACATTAATAAAATACTGGAAGCTTGGAACTTTGTGCCTATCTGTGGCTGCAGCACTGAATTCCATCACTGTGCTCCTCTCCTCTCCACATCTCCACCATCCATCCAGGTGATGGTAAGGAACACCAGAAAGTGGCTCCAATTCCACAACTTTATGGGACAGAAAGACAGGAAAATTCTGCTGCATGTTCTGTATAGAATCCTTGCACATCATGGAAAGAGAGAAGTGCAAAGAGGTGGGAAAAAAACCCTGTTATTGTGCAGGAAAAGGGAAGATGCTGACAAAAAGGCTGTTATTGTACAGGAAAAGAGGCTGAACCTGAGCCAGACTTGGTATTTGTAACTCTGACACAACATATAACTAGGTAGTAGGAAATAAGGACTTCCAGGGGGAATACTTGGTGTTGGAAGAGCCTGAGACTCAAAATGGGCTCAAAGAAGTAAGTTTATTTCCAATTCTACTAGAAAGAAAGGGAAAAACTCCTAGCAGTTGAAGTGAGAGTTGTCAGAGAGCTGATTAAAGAGCAATGGGAAGGTATTTTCCACTCCTGGTGTCAGCTACAACAAAGGAAACATGCTGGAAAGCAGATCAAGAAGCAAAAAGAAGGCTCTGCTTCGAATAACTAGAAGGGAAAAAGCAAGTGGAAGAGGAGAGCCCCAGAGGCAGATGTGTGAGAGGCTGGGATCAGCATTCCAGCAGCATGGTAAGAAGCATCCCTGTGCTCTGGGCAGGAGGCAGCCAGGGGCTGCACATCCCCTTCTGCAGTGCCTGCTGCTGCACTGCTGCCTGCACACAGTGCCTGTGCACACAAGGGAGCACAGAGCTCACTCTGCTGCCTTTGCTCCCTGCCTGGCACACAACAAACTGCTCAGGGCTGAAGGAAAAGAGCCCTGGAGCACTGCTGGCTCTGCATCACCCTCCTTGGTGATCCAGGCCAGAGGAATGAACTCCTTTGTCCCCTTGACAGCACTGCCTCAACTGCTCTCTACCTCTGAGCATTCACAAGCACCTCTTCAGTTTTAGTGCTGATGCTGAGTCAAGGCTCTTAAAAGGGCTAGGAGAGATCTAAACTGCATCCTTTGGAGTCCTTTCAGAGGGAAATGGGAACATGCTGGAATCCAAGCTCCTAGCCATCAATGGAAGAGATGAGCAGGCAGCAATGAAACCAACCAGACATGAACTCCAAAAGGATTTCCTGCAGAGAAGAGCTGTGCTGCCTGGGAATGTACCTGGTGTCTTGTCACTACAGCATCTGAGAGACTGCACATGGGAATCAAACACCAACTCTGTGATACTTCCTTCCAAGTTAAACAGCAAAAGTGAATCTTCTCCAAGGTCTCTCTGCTTTCTGTCCCTTAGGTAACTACTCCCTGCAGGTAATAAACCAGCTCAGGGATGTGCTGCATTGGACAGAGCTACAGGAGTTTGCACCAAGGCCCAGGCACTGACCCTTCCTACCCTGGCTGTGGTTCCTCTGCCTGGGCCAAGCTGTGCTGTAAACTCAGACACCACAGACACCTGCAGAGTGGATAATGAGCAGAGATGCTAAGCTCCAGAAGCCACAGCAACACCTCTGCCAAGAGAACTCAGAGCTAGGGAAGGCAATTTCAGATCCTGGAAGGCAAACGATGTGGTGAGAAACACAAACACACAGGATGAGGAGTGGGAGTGATGTGGTATAAATAATCCCTTAAAATGTACCATCATGTACCTTGTACTGCTATCTGCATCATCACCATGATGCAATTTCAGATGTACCTTCAGGCTGCCATCCCACTTGAGAACATCTACCTTGTGAAGCTCCTTCCATCAAGCAACAGCATCCCTGGCCTCTCTGCCTTGCCTTGCTCACTAAGCACTTGTCTTCCCCTTCCTTGCCCTGCTCCCCTCCCTCTGCACACCAAACTCTCAGTTATGGAATGCTCATCTCCCAGCAGGTTCTTGCAGTTGCTGGGTTCCAATCAGCTTGTCAGATTGAAAGGGAGCAGCTTGGAGAGGACCTGAGGAAGTTGGGTGTGGGGCAATTTTCTGCTCAGGTTCTCTCACATCATCCTTATCAGCAGTGGATCAGGGCTGCCAAGCTCACCCAGCCACTCTCCAGACTTCTGCTGCCCCTGATCCCAAAGCCCAACTGCTGCCCCAACACAGCTTGGAAAGATGGAGCATTGTCATTTATCACAGGATAAACCTGCCCTCATCCCATGGCCATGGGTTAAGATCCAGGTGTTAGGAACCCCCCTGATCCCACACAAACCCACTGCAGCACACAGAACTGCTGCATTGGGCTGGGCAGTCTCTGGGCACTTTGCTCTCTCTGCAGCAGCAATATGATCAGAAAATTCACCGTTCCACACACTGAGACTGGAACAGATTGGGCAGAACACACTGTATTTTAAACCTCCTAAAGCATTTGAAATGGGATTTGTCCTTGTCATTTGCAGATGAATCTCTGGCTCTGATGGGATTATCCCTGCTCCCTCTGGTGGTTTACTCCATCCACACAAATGGCTCATTTGTAGCTCCTCAGGGCTGCTGGGCTGGGCTCCTGTGGCCAGGAGAGCACAAGCCCTGCTTGTCCAGGAGTGCTGGGATCAAAGCACAACCTTTCCAAACCAGCAAGCCTTCTTCTGCCTTCTCCTGTGCAGAACAGGGATGTCCTCACACTGCCACCCCACAGCTCCTCTGCTTGGATTGTTTTCCATGAAGCCAGGGATATAGGGAAAAGTACCTTTGATTGCATTTTCTACTTCTTGTCCTCCTTCAAAAGGATTGTAAAGTTGGGTCAAGGAAACAGCAGCAAGGCACTTAACTCCCCAGAGAGCTGCCTGGGCTCTTCCTGCCTGATTCCCTTGCTGAAGTGCAGTGGGACAATGATGTGCTGCTAGTGAACCCAGCTAAGCTTTATGCATGTACAGGAGACCCAAACATGCCAGAAATAACCCCCAGGCCATGTTTAGGGGTTTTTGTGCTCTGGAGCACAGCTGCATGCCCATGGGGAGAAGGAAAACCAATGCTTTTCCTTACCTTTGGAGCTTGCTACACCAGCTGCAGTTGAAGCCAATCTGGGCAGTGACACAGGGAGCACAGCTGGAGAACTGCAGGCAGGCTGGGACACACAGACACAAGCCATGAGGTCAGTCTCAGAGGTGACTCTCCTCAAAGGCACACCAGAAGGATAAATCTGCTGGCAATAGCACTGGGGAACTCAGCAGGTCCCCAGGAGGACACTGAGCCCAGCCTAGCACAATGCCTTGCACAACTCTATGCACACAGGTACACTTTATCTCCAGGATTCCATTAGCATCCCAAGTCTCACTTCCACCTCTCTTCACTCAGCTTGATGGTTAAATGTTTATCTTTCTGCTGAATACTAAGTGCTTCCCGAAATCTCTCCTTCCCTGGCTCCAGTGCTCCTTGGTGCTGCTACCAGTCAGACAGCAGCAGATAATAAGGCTGGCAAGGGCTATAATTGGGTTGGAAAACAGAAAGAGAGCTGTTTCCATCTCTCTCACAGTGGTACAGAGGCAGTTTAAGCCCAGAGGTTTCCAAACAATGTAGTTTTACCTTGGACAAAAGAGGCAGATGAACTGCAAAATGTGTCTGGGGATGTTGCTCTGTACACAGAAGAGTTGCTGTTTGCCTTGCAAGCAGGAAAACTCCTTTTTATTGAGGAAACAAATTTATAGGCAATAGCATCAACCATCTGGGACCAGACCTGAGAGAGGATAAATGACTCTGCCCATGATTCCAGCTCCACAGATAAACCAAAGCACTCCCAAAGGTGTAGCTGGGCAGGGGAATCATTCCCAGCTCCTGCCCATGGCATGCTTTACTTACTTGGAAGAGGGATCATTTCTACAGCTGAGAGGTTGGTGATCTTGGACATCTGGAGCTCCACTCTGTGGTACTCATAGATTGTTCTTCTCCGCACATCTGGCAGGAGAGAGAAGCACAGCTGTGTCCATGCCTGACTGTCCTGCTGCCTGCAGGCTCTGGAAGGCACAGCTGCTCCTTAGGTGCACACATGGCACCACTTGTCCTCAAGAACCTGTTCTCACCTCTAGACATCACAAAGGAACATGCCAAAGGTGCAGATGGAGAGTTTGTCACTTGAGGAAGCATCAGAGCTGCCAGAATAGGCACCCATTGCTAGCAAAGGCTATGAGGAAGCCCAGTGTGCTCTCAAGCATACCTCTTCAGGCAACTAAAAACCTTTGGCAGTGCAAGATTCCTAGGGGTTGAGGCTGGCCACAGACAAGGGAAGCCTGCTGAGGGAGGCATGGATGCTCCCACAGCTGCACTGCCAAGTCTCACTCACAGAGCAAACACAACTGGTCAGAGTTTGCATTTCATTCTGCACAAGGCAATGTGGAAAAAAAACAAACAAACAGAAAAAAGGCAGAAAGCCACCACCCCAAAATCTGCCATCTCTGTACTCCAAGGTGGAAAAAATGTAGGCAGCTGTCTCCTTCTAGGGACAGGTCCAAGGAGCATTGCTGCAAAGCACTGATGTGCAGGAGCATGCTAAGCAAGAGAGGTGTGAGCTGCTCAGGCTCCTCCATTCCACAACATTTGCAAACTCTTTGTGCTCCTGGCTCTTCAGGAGGATCCTCCTCAGCACTCATCCAAATGCACTTGGGAGATGAAATGGCTGATCAAAAAAAAAGCATTTTCTTTCCTCAGGATGAAATAGGTTTGCCTGGCTTTAGAACTCACCTCTCAGAAGTGCTAAAAAGAAGTTATTGCTGATGTTTTGGGCTGAAAAAAAGAATAAATCTGACAAATAGCGAGTTCTAAATCTTCCCAAATGACTGCAATAAACCCTTGGGCTATTCCAGTGACATTTCAGAGCTCTGAGCATCCTGAGTGCACTGAAGGCATCTCAGAAGTGAGAGGAGGTTTTGTTCAGAGAGCTTTCTGCTGCACTTAGTGTCTCTTCCCTTTCCACAGGCAAAAATAGCTGACACAACTCCAACATGAAGCAGTGGAGTTGAGGTTTCTGGGTGAAATTTGGGCTGGTTTGGTTTGATTTATAACTAGCCATGAACACACAGGGGAAGTGGATTCTCCTGGTGGCAATGCTTCCCTGCAGTGCTGAGCAAGAGCTCCTAGCTACAGGATCTTTGGCACACAGAGCAGAGCTGCTGCAGGCCACACTGAAACTCTACATCCACAGGGCAGTTCTCCTTCTCTGCCACTCCATGGAACTTCATGGGGAGAGCAAGTTTAAGACCAAACACCAGGCATTTTCTGGTTAATCAGTCAGGTCACTTAGCAGAAAGGGTTAAGTGACAAAAAGGAGTGGAGAAATACTGAAAGCAGAAGGCTAGCAAGTAACCAAGTGTTCATCAAACCATCAAGATGCATGTCTGACATGCTGCCTGGAACCCAAACATTCAACCCAGAGTCCAGTCTCACATTTAGCATTGCTAAGTCCTGCAGTGTGGCCTGAGGGAACTGCTGGCTGATGATTCTCAAGCCCTTCTCCTCAATCCATTCTGCAGCTCTCCAAGCTGAGGGCTCACATCGTTCACTGACAAGCATCCCTCAATCTGCTGAAATTGCTTGCCTAGACTCGTTTGTTCCCAAGCACTCAAACCCAGTGCCTGTGACCAGAGGCACCCCACAGCTCTCTGTCATCACTCAGCAGTGTCTTCCAAGGCCTGATCTCTTCAGTGAAATGTGCCCATGCCAACCTCCTTCACACCACTCTGAGCTCACAACAAGCAACAGATGCCACTGACATATTCCATCTTGCCCATGGCAGGACAGGCAAGAGGTAGGATTTATGATCCCTTCCATCAAAGGCTGTTGCAGTGTGATGAGGGAAAGGATGAGCTGGGAGGCAATGGAAGCTGCAGCTTCAGTCTCAGCTCCATCTGCAGATTGCCTTCAGGATGGGCTGGAGTGCTCAGTCCCCTCCAGGAGATATGCCTGGGCCTTGCCCTGGCAGGATGCTTCAAGAGCATCTCCTGCCATCTACACCCTGAACTCAGTCAGTGTGCTCTGGATGGGTAACTAAACCCAGCAGACTTGGAAAGAGAGGACACTGATGGCTAAGCAGTGCAGATCACATTAAAACTATTCCTCTTCAGCCAAACCACACCAAGTGGAACTGAAGCCAGAGAAAATGAAATGCCACCTGCACTACTGCTGCCCAAGAGGTCATGAAACAACTGCATCTCCTCTCCTTTTCTCTCACTGAAGTGTAGAGATGAATCTGAAGCTCAGAATGTAAAGTTTCAAGAACTCCCAGCCTGGACATTTTCCTCTTCTTCTGGATACAGACTTTTCTGTCCAGGTTGCTTCTCCCCTACCGTGGCTAAGGATCCATCTGCCAGGCAAAGTCTCCTATGGAATGGCCAGCCCTGCTGGCTGACAGTTTAGTTTTGCATTATTTGGCTGACCATTTCATTATATTTACTCAATTTATTAACTCAGAAGAAACAATGACAGAGAAAGCCACACTGGGAATTACCAAGCAAATAAAATTACACTTGAATTAACAAGCTGAAATTAGCTAAGTGATTTGTTGTGCAGCTAATCACCCCTAATGAAATCAGTTGCTCAGCCCCAGGCCATTAGCATCACCAGCACTGTACCTACTGGGGATTTGCTGGATCCTGTGCACCACCACAAAGGCATCAGACAGCCCCACTTTCACGGGGTGGTTGGTTGAGCTTATCTGAGTCACAGCCACAGGAATCTGGAAGACAAAACGGGAAGAGCTCCATGGAATACTGAGGGAAAACCAATGCCTAACCCCTCTCGCAGTCAAGGATTTTGTCCTAACATCCAAGCTGAACTTCCCCTGGCACAACCTGAGGCCTTTTCCTCTTGTCCTGTTGCTAGTCCCCTGGGAGAAGAACCAACCCTCACCTCACTCCTTTCAGGGAGTTGTAGGAGGAGACCTACTGATCCCAACCACTGATGCTAGAGTATTCTCACACAGCTCAACTAATAGAGCTACTTAGAGCTTACCTTTCAAAGCCCAAGAGGAATTTACTACACAATGAAGAGCCTAATAAACACTCAACACTTGAAAGCACCCAGGAAAAGGGCATCCAAAACCCAGGAGCCATGTTGATGGTTCTCAGGTCCATCACATGAACATCACCTTTACAACAAAATGTCATTTCCAGCCACATTACAACTTTACAAACAACAGAGTGAAATGCTCTTACATAGCTGAGCTTCCAAACATCCCACCCCAGGAATGCTGGGAGATTCCTGGCAGAGCTACAGTCATTTTTCCTACTGCAATGACAATTTCCAGCCCCAACTTACTTCTTTGTAGCCGAAAATGATTCTGCCATCGTTGAGCAGGGTGGCCTGGAAAGTGAAACTGCCCAGGTTGTAGTTATCCTGCAGGTGGACATGGTCCCACTGGACAACCAGTGCTGTGCCTGTGAGCCCCACAGTGGGGGTGGAGAGCCAGAGGGAAGGGAAAAAACAGGGAGAAAATATACATGAAGTGACTGTTTGCAATGTACTTAACTGCAGGTGCTGAGACAAGAAGAGTGATTTGTCTCTGCAGCAGCTCTCAGCCCAGCACCTTCAAGTGGCAAAGACATCAGCACAAGCTGCAGCTGAAGTGCTCCTGGGGGTAGAGCCCAGAGTGCCACTGCTAACTCTTGGTCCAGAGATGTGGGAGAGCAAGCAGTGGCTGAGCCAGCTGTTTGGAATTGCAGGAGGAGTCCCCAGGCACTGCAGGTAGGATGCAGCCCTCAGCTGAGCTGTGCAGCCAGCAGCCCTGTGTGCTCTGCCTGCATCTATAGACTCTGCAACAGGCACTGCTAACAGCATTGCCTCTACTGTAAGGGATTATTGCAGGAGTTCAGGTTCCTCCATTAGCTCTGCATTAAGAGAAGGAGCATTCAGTCATTGAGTTGTTGTTTCTGCATGGTGCAAGCCCTTGCTGAGGTTCTGCAAGCTGAGGAATATGAGGTGTTGGCAATAAATAAATGGAGTTTAAATTAAAGCACACTAGGAACTCATAGCTGGAGTAAATATTGAGAGTAGAGTGCAGAGATGTAGCTGCAAGCTGCTTCTTAATAGTGCTGGCTGAATATCCACTTCTCACACTCAGACTGTGCCCCAGCAGCTTGCAGGGCCTGCAGTGCACATGTGGAGGGTTAGACTCCAGCAGCTTGGCTCAAAGACAACTCATCACCAAACCTGTGCTCACTCAAAGTGGCTTTGTCATCTTCCCATGCCTTCCCCAGCACTCTCCTCTCCCTGGCACTGAAGAGAGCTGTGTGCTTTGGTTCCCAACACTTCAGTTCCATGTCCTCCTGGAGTGTTCAAGATGGGTCAGGATGCAGCCAGCTCCATGCATTTGTCATATATCCTTGAAACATCTTTGTTTTTGTCACAGATCTTCTCTGTTCTTAACTTTCTTGGCAGGAGATGTCATGAGCATCCAGGTTTTGGGAGCATAGATAGTGCCCCAAGGCCACCACATGCCTGCCCCATGTCTTTTCCATAAGTAGAGTGCCTGCTCATCAGCTCTGCACTTTTGCCTTCTCTGACCACATTCATTACATAATTCCTGAGTATTTCAAGGAATTTCCAGGGACTTTTAAAATGACTGGAGCAACAAGAGCCAGAACTTCTCTAGTCAGTCCTGGAGTAGCTCAGATCCATGTGCCCCTCAGCAGCCCAAGCTGCAGGGGCAGTCAGCTGCCTCCAGAAGAGCTTTCAGGTGCATTTGTGTGTCCTGCAGTCCCTTGCAGGCACTGCATGGTGAGCTTGTGATGCCACCACATTCTGCATTCCCACTCCAGCTGCCCCTCCCCTGCAGCTCACTTCTTCACAGGGATAAAGCATGGATCAGCAAGAAAGCAAGATGTCAACTTCTTTGTCCTGAAGCACATGGGCTCCATGCCTGACCCATGAAGAGGGATCCCAAATCTCAAAGGAGTGCTCAGCCTTGCCAGGAGAGCCCTGGCATACAGCTGCTAGTAGGCTGGAAGCCAGGAATACAATGGGAATTGGCAATGGCTGCCTCAGAATCCTCATCCTTTCACTAAAGGCACTGCTGGAGGACTCCTGGGCTGGAGGAGTGTGCTGGCCCCACACAGCCTCCCATAGCAGCTCCTGGGCTACATCCCCCACCTGCTCTTCTCGTGTCACCTAGTGGGTGCATCACATTTATTATATACATCCTGAGGAACTGGCACTTTTATACAATGAGAAAATGCAGTGCCAGTTTAGGTTTATCTTCTTGAACACCCAGAAGCTATCTGCCCCATTAGGGAAGAGAAGCATCCAGGCCTCTTTAATCATGTTCTAAATGCTGACTCTAAGGTCAGAGCTGTTTCTGGATCTCTAGCTACATGCTGCCTACAGCCTCTGAGTTAAAAAAACCCCAAATATATATTCACTTTTTCCTCCAAAAATAGTTATTTAGGAAACTATGAAGAGCCCAGGGACACAGACACATCCATTCATTGAGGACCACTACATACCATTGTCAAAGTATCTGACTGTTGAGTTTCTTGACACACTGGGGTCAAAATTAGCCATGAGGGGTGCAATATACTGTGTAGCTGTTAGCATTCGATGCACAACTTCTCCAGTGTATATGAAACCTACAATAAAACAAAATAAACACAATATTGAGACCTGCCCACACATATCTACCAGGGATGGATAAACCTGAGCTTTCAGAAGATACAATTATGGCTGTAATTTGACTGTAACTCAGCATTTTAGGACAGCCAAGAGAGCTGCTGAAGTATCACCTCTGAAGTGCATTTTCATTTATCTCCTGTTTATTGCTGTCTGCTTCCAAGCTGCCATTCCCTGGAGGAGAACTCCCTCATGCTTTATATATCTCTATGACATGTATTTTAAATACATATCATTTCACAGAATACTTGTGCCACTCCTTGTCCCCATGCTGGAGCACACACATGTTTTAACACCACCCTGGGTAGGTCTACAACCTTCAAACCATTCCTCAAAACTATGCAGAGGACAACAGAAGCAAACCCTTGGAATTCATGCATTCCCATTGATCTTATTAACACTTCAGGTCTTATCCACCCTGCCAGGATGGTCCTGTCCTCACCCACAGCTCCCTTTTCATGCCATTTACAGGAGAGATGTCACCGTTATAAGTAATACTGAGGCAGAAACACTAGGGAAGGCAAAGCAAGGCCTGAAGTGTGCTGGAACACATCCCTAAGGACTCAGCCCAGGGCATTAGTAAGCAGGCAGTGTGCTCCCGAGCCTCTTCCGGAGGCAGCTTGAGCTCAGCCAGCCCTGGGAAGCAGGAGATGGCTGGGAGCTGGGAAGCAGGGCAGGAGCTGCATGAGGAGCACTCTAATGAGAGCTGCAGGCATGCCTTGGAACAACGTGCAGAGGAGCACAAAGTCACTCCTGGCATGTTCCACCACTGCTGCTGTGAGCAAGCAGCAAAGGTGGAATTCCCTCCTTCCCGGAGGCACTGCCACAGAACAGTGCCTTGTCCTGCCCATGACCTCCTTCTGTGACAGTGCTACATGGCCATGCTGCACTCAGCTAGCCAGGGAAGAGCTGCAGTTCCCTGGAGCACTCAGCCTGTGCTTCGTGGGAGGGCTGGCACAGCTCTTCCCCAAACCTCCACAAGCACCATACCTAGAGGCATAGCAGGCTCCTGAATGCTGGAATGAAGACAAACAGGACAGGGTGGCCTGCATTTTGTATCTTATATATGTAGCTATAAATCCAACTAAAACAAAGCATGAGCTAATACTAAAGTCACTTCCACATCCAGGAATGTATTCCTAGTCTTTAGAGTGCACAAATGCAGACCCACACAAGCAGGGAGGAATGATAACAAGAAGAACAATAACAACAACAACAATAAAATAACAATAACAATCATCTATACAAACATCCTCTCAGGTGTCCCAGGGAGTCCCCAGAGCCACACAATGTCCCTGAAGATGGGCACTCCTAGGGAAGCAGAAGAGCTGTAACATACATACTTTGTTCTTGAGAGAGTTTGCTTAATTCCAGGGTAGAGAACTGAAAGGATGATGCTTGGAATTTAAGACCAAAGAGCATGCAATTAAACCCCCCAGACACACAAGAGAGGGGCAGATGGAACTGGAGCTAAGCATCTCTCTCACACAAGATATCAAAGGTAGGATGCTGTCAGGCAGCTGATGCTGAGCACAGGCCCAGGGCAAGGCCTCAGCAGCAGGAGCAGCTGTGGGTGCTCAGCTGGCAGAGGAGCTGAGCACAGGCAGCTTCTGCAGCTCCACAGGGCCAAGGAGCCAAGGCACAGCTGCTTCAGCACAGCCCAGGCAGGCCAAAGAGCAGCTTCCAGAGCAGGGAACCAGAGGAAAGTGCTTTCCCTAGGAGCAATAGTTGCAGCCCAGCTCACCTAAGGGAAAGCCTGGATGCTCACACTTGCAGCAAGCTTGGCAGAGATGGGCCAGCACACTCTCTTGTGTCTTGTTGCACACAGGAACCTTTCCTTTCAGCTCTCCCTCTTCATTTTCTTCCTTAAGCAAGGTGGGAGTACCTGGCTTCTGTTACCTGCCTTCCAAACACTCTGGGGACTCTGTGCAGCCAGGACACAGAACTGCAGAGGAGCTGGCAGGAGCTTACTGGCTCCTAGGTTGCTTCTCTTTTAGCCTCAGCATCACCAAAGCCTTCTGAGAAGATCAACCCTGGGGCATTTGGTGGCATCTCAAATCAATTGGGAAAGGTCAGAGCTGCACATTTGAGTTGAAAGCCCAGTAGGATGCTATTTTTCATTAACTGTTTTAATTGGAGCTGGTGAGAACAGCTTCCAAAGGTTGACTTGCATTTTATTTTCAGGATACTGCTTCTTCTCCACCTCACTGTTTCTGACATACTCCTTATTGTCACCTTATGTTCTGTCTTGCTCCTCAGCAGAAACAGTAAAAACCTGATGAATCTATTCTCTTTTCTGGGATTAAACTACACAAGGACTCAGAAGACACTCTGACATCCAATGGAAGAATGGCAAGGTGCATCCTGGGGGAAAGGAAACCTCCTAGGAGTAGTGTTGTTCACATACCTGTGTGGTGAAGCTGGTAAATATTGTGTCTAGACTATATATATATACACACACACTCCTAGGAGTAGTAGAGCACAGCCCACAAACCTCTACTCTCTACTCCACTCTCTGCCTGCCAGGCAAGCTACAATGTGCTTTCCCTCTGCTTTTCCTCCTCTTCCTCCAGCAACTATTTCACAGTGAAGCAAACTGCAGACCAGGTTCTATTATGAAGCCCCTGAAATAACTGGAATGCTGAATTCCACAGACAGATAATGCCATTTACTTTCATGCCTTGTCCAACAGAGCCAAATTAATATTTCTTTGATACCTCACTGAAGTAAGCCTTGAGTAATGACATTTATCCCCAGATGGCTAATTTATTGTTATGGCTATGAAGAATGTTATCACCACTGTAATTGCATGAAGATTACAGTGTAATTAAACAAAAGGGTAACAGCAACTCCAGATCCCTCAGACAATGGATGGAAGTTAAATACCTTAATGGGCTTTCAAAAGCAGTATAAAAATGAACCAATCTCTCATCCTATTTCATAATTTCTTCCAGCCTCCTGGGGAAAATGAATTAGAGAGAGATTTTTTTTGCTTTGCTTTGACTTGACTAGATTGAATGGACCAACCCCTCTCTCCTTTCTGCCTGGAGAGTGGTCTATCTGAAAGCTGAGCCCCAGAAGGCATCAGTCTAACATTGTTCCTTAATTGCATAACCTTACAAGGACTTCTTCTGTGCCTGTGCATCAGGGAAAAGAGAAAAGCCAGCCAGAATCCTCCTGCTCTTGGCTCTACTTCTGCTTTATCTTCTGGAGATATTTAAAGGCCAGAACTCTGGTTTTTCAACACTATTTTTCCTGCTGTTTTGTTTCAAAGGCTGGACTCGATGATCTTCAAGGTCTTTTCCAGCTGTTCTATGATTCTATCATTTAATACTGAAGAGTATTATCTGGAAGAACTAAGAGCATGTAATGGATGTCATTGAGAAGCTGCCAGTAAGTCTCCCTGCTCCTCGTGGCTCCTTTGGAATGTGTAGGATCTCTTGGAATGGAACCCATCCCCATGAACATCCTGCTCCATTCAGCAAAGGGATGTAGGGGATTATGTAGCATGAAACCCTTCCAGCTGAGGTTTTCATTCTGACATGGCCCAGGCCATCTCTTGCCAAGAGGAAGGGCACAGGAGCAGGAGAAGCCCTGTTAAGTAAGGACACTGGGATGGAGACTTTAAGTAAGGACAATTCTCCTAGGTGACTAGTGACAGGACAAGAGGGAATGACCTCAAGTGGCACCAGGGGAGGTTCAGCTTGGATCTTAGGAACAATTTCTTCCCTGCAGGAGTGGTTAGGCACTGGCCCAGGCTGCCAGGGCAGTGCTGCAGTCCCCAGCCCTGCAGGGGCTCAGAGAACATGCACACATGGCACTTGGGGACATGGTTTGGTGTCATGGGAGTGCTGGGGCAGCATTGCACTTGATGATCTTAGAGGTCTTCTCCAACCTTAGTGATGCTGTGACTCCACAGCCTGCAACCAACCTGTGAACTGAATCGTGACTGAGGCAGCTGCTCACTTACTTCTAATGCCTCTCAACTGAGAATGCTCTCAAGTTCAGGAGAAACAAATCCAAAGGTTATTTGGAGTCTAAGGACCTGCCACCAGTTGCTGTTTGCTCAGGCACATCCCTCCCCAAGGAAGGTTCCTGGGCAGAGGTCTGAGATGCAGTATCTCCTCGCTGAGGCATCACCACACAACAGCTCCCAAACGTCCCTCAGCTCCGGCCAAAGCCAGACAGCCTGGTTCCCAGACAGGCTGGAACCAGAGGAAAGGAGTTGGCAGGAGGATCCTCTCTCCTGGGCTGACTATCTTCACAGCTGTCTCCCTGCAGTAACCTTGGGTGAGGCTGGAATTGAGCTGCCAGGGGGAATTCAAGTTTTGCAGCAGGTCTGTTTCTAATGTAAGTGTCTCGTCCCCTGCCTTCATCCTCATGCTTCCACAGCTCCTGTCATCACAAAGCAAGTCTGGATGGAGCTGAGGAAAATGGTCTTTTAATGTATGAAAACATTAAATAAAGAATGATTAATCTCTGTTGTGGTAGCAATACAGATTCTCTTCTCCTTGGCTGCTGTCTCTCTCCTCCTGTACTGCCACAGAGACTAACAAAAACAACTCTTGTAAGCTTCTCTGCTTGCTCTGTTGATTATCCTCTTCCTTCTAACGGTTAAAGCTAGTCCTTACCTGGATAAATCCCAGACTGTTAGGGGCTGGAAGGGACCTCTGGAGATCTAGTCCAACCTCCCCTGCCAGAGCAGGAGAACCTAGAGCAGCTTGCCCAGGATCACATCCAGGTGGGTCTGGAATGTCTCCAGAGATGGAGACTCCAGCACCCTGAGATGAACTTGGCAAGGGCTGAGAACTGCAGTGCCAATAGTGCTCTGTTTGTGGGAGGTGGATCATGCAGCACACACTGCACTGGTGATGAATGCTGGTCACTTCATGCCATGGGAGGCTGGCAGCAGCAGGAGGATGCCTGTGGCAGAAGGCATGTCATTAGAGGCTACAGAGCCAGGGATCCCTGCCTCCTGACCCAAAGTGCAGGCTGCAGGAGCATCAGGTTTGAACTCACCAAGAGCAATCATCACATGTGGCTGGATGGCATTTGGCAAGAAAAAGCCATTTAGGTTCTGCTCCAAGAAAACATCCTCATCCCTTCTGACATCTGGGTCTGGTGGAGAGTAAGTGTGGAGCCTGACTCCTCAGCCATGCAGAAGATAAGGGCAGGGAAAGCAGGAGACTACTCTCAGTGGAGGGAGCCTTAGGCAGACAGTAGCTGTGAGGAGGAGAAGGCTCTTTCTTCATGCTGTGCTGGAAAATCTGCCTGCTGCACAAGACACAAGAGGTTCTCTGCCATCAGGTGCCAGCTCTAGAAGAGTGAGGACAGCATTTTAACCCTCCTCCTTTAGAGTGACTAATAAAATGGGGAGTATGGATTAAACCACCAAGATGCAAGAAGAAAGTCTTGGCTCCCATGAAACCTCAGAAGGCAAAAGACATTGTTCACCTTCTGTTATGTCTTTAGGAGATGAAACTCCTGACAGATTAAGCTCAGGAAGCACTCACAGGCAGATGCAGGAACAGAAGTGCTTTCAGCTCCCACCTGCTCTCACAGTTGTTTTCTCTGTTGGAGACCATGAATGGCAGCAGAGGGAAAATAGAGAACCTGGGAATGGTTGCAGGGGAAAAAAAACAACCAAAAAATGAGGTTCTATCTATTTCCCTTGAAGGTGCACAGACACCTGGCTTGGCATCCTTCTGGATGCCTCATGAGGGAGCTCACCGTTATCTACACTCTTGCCCAAACTCCACAAGCTGCTACTTCCCAAGCTGCCAGCAGTGTGCCAAGTCCTTCCTGGCTGTGGTGACACCAGCTGTCTGTCCCCATGCCACACCAAGTCACTGGCAGGACAGTCAGGCAGCAAAGCAGAGCTCGAGGGAGGAAGGCACAGCTATCATCTCAAGTGGCTTAGGACATCACTCAGTGATGATGAGTGGAAAAAAGCAACAGCTTGGACTTGTCAAATCATACACAGAAACTGCAGCCCTATCTCCTGCCATGGCAGATGCCAGTGCTGAAACAACACAGGCAATCAAGTGATAGAAAAAGCTAATTCATGGACTCAGAGAACCACTGAGGTTAGAAAAGACTTCCCAGATCACTGAGTGCAACTATTAACCCAACACTACCATGCTCACCACTAAACCATGGCCCCCAGCACCACAGCTAATGGGTTTTGATTCCAGTGCTTCCTTCATTCCCATCCAGAGAGAAAGTGCTCTGCTTCCATAATTCTCTCTCAATTTCTGATGTAAACCCAACTTGCTCCTGCACAGGGAGTCCTTGGGAAAAGCTGAATATGCATGCACAACATTTCTTATTCACAGCAAGTGGCATCCACTTTGAGCAGAGCTGCCTGCACAGGAAGAACAGAGGAAAAAGGTAATATTATCTTATTAGCTTATCTAATCCATGCAGTTCTGGAGTGCAGCTCTTCACTGCATCTACACCTTTTAACCCCACACAGGCAGCCAAACGTTTTCAGAATGAGGTGCCAGGGAAGCAAGCACTCAGCTGAGCTTTTGATACCTTAAGCAAAGTTGGCAGGATTTACTCCAGAGCTTCCTTGCTGCTGGAGGAAGGAACTGAAGTGCTGCAGCTTTAGCCCTTTGCAGTTGCAGAGATTGACTCTGCAGTGCTGCTGATGTGCTGGTGTCAGGGAGGCATTGTCCCTGTCCTGTCACTTCAGTGCATATCACACTTCCAAGCCTTTTCCTCTGCTGTGCCCAGGCTGAGCAGCTCCTTCCTCAGGCACTAGCACACCTGAACACTCCAGCTCTGTGAGCAAGTCCTCTCCTCCTCCTCCAGGCTGCAGATGGACAACACTTGGGCTCCATCCCCATGGAGCAGCCTTGCTCATCTCCAGCTTGCAATTCTGCCTTCTTCTGCAGCTGACTTCCTGCAGGAAATGCAATGTTTCTTCTGAATTTGAAAGCTGAATTTTAACTACCTACTCCTAATAGTTTTGCCAGGAGAGCAGGGCCAGGGATTCTGTAGCTAGCACAGCAACTCTTCTGATTTTAACTAATGATCTGTGCTCTGCAGCCTGTCCACTTCACAACAGTTCTGGCAGCATCATAGCACAGTGAGGTTCTGAGGTTAATTGTTCTCTACCACATTTAATGTCTCTTTCTCCTCTTGCATCAAGCATCCTCCTACAGGTAGCTGGAAGAGCAGAGGACTCCTGAGCTGCTTTTAGCTGCTGCCCCTAAGCCAGGTCCAAGTGCTGTGCATCCTCCTGCAGATGGATTTACCCCAGAGCTTCCTTGCTGCTGGAGGAAGGAATTGAAGTGTTGCAGCTTTAGCCCTTTGCAGCTGCAGAGATTGACTCTTGACTCTTCAGTGCTGCTGATCTGTTGGTGCTCAGGGAGCTTAGCTGCCTCTCCTAGCCCACTTGTCAGGGGGAAGCTCTGCTGGCAGTACCTTCCTCTAGCTCAGCAGACATGACCTGCTCTTGGTTGCTCATCAACAGCCTCCTCATGGGAGTGAATTCCCACTCCAGCAGCAAAGGGAGAACATGCTGTGGTGCCACAGTGCTCCACTAGGAAGATTTACTTCAGGCAGTGCCTGTGACTTCTGAAACAGCAGATAACTGGGAAGAGCAACTGTGTCCTGCTTGGTGAGATATCTGTTATCAAGCTGCACAAGAAACCTCCCTGGCACATTATCATTTCACTTCCCAGGGAAGGGAGTTGATGGGATAACCATCAGGCACTGCTCTGCAGAGTCTCAGAGGAAGCTCTCCTGGCTCTCCAAACTCCTTTTTGCTGTACCAAGCTTCTCTTTCATGACATGGCTAAGGAGAATCCAACCCTAGGTAACCTATCCCTGGAGCTTCACTTTGGAAATGCTCTTTGCTCAGGATTCTGTCCTCCTGAGAGCAAACATCCCTCAGCTCAGTGCCTGCTAGCTCTGCACTCCTCCTTCTCTGGGACTAACTGAAGGCAAAGGCGTGCAGGGCTAGGAGATGGGCATTTGGTGACACAGCCATTCATTTTTCAGACTAATAAGGAATTCTGCCTGAAAAAAAGCATCATTCTGTAAAGAAGCTTTTCATGAATCCTTTTTCCAACCCCAGCAGCTTAATGAGGCCAAAGTGATAGAGAATCAGTAAGGGTGGAGAAGATCAAGTCCAACCAATCAAGTATATACTGGAACCAGAATATGCAATGGAGATCAAAGTCACAGAATCAGGAAGGCTGGAAGAGAACTCCAAGATCATCAAGTCCAACCATCAACCCAGTGACACTAAACTATGTCCCTAAGTGCCACATCTACATGTTCTCTGAACCCCTCCAGGGATGGGGACTCCAGCAGTGCCTGGGCCAGTGCCTAAGCACTCCTAAGATCCACTCCAAAGCTCCCTGGTGCAACTTGAGGCCATTTCCTCTTGTCCTCTCAGCCCTGCTACCCTTCTCCAGTCCTGGTCCTTTGTATTCCCTGCCTGGCTACTGAGGTTATCATCACTGCCCCATGCAGCACAACAATTTCATTCTTCACTGGGACTGTTGGAGCAACTCGGGTTAGAGAACAGGCTAATGGGACAGGATGGACTCCTCCATGAATCCAATTAAGTGGCCAGCTCAATTCCACCCACTGTCTGCAGCCTGCTGATAACTCCATGGGTCCACAGTGCTTCCTGCTGTCCCTGGAGGTGAGGCACTGCTCAGATCTCACCACAGCTCCTCCCTTGATTTTCTGCTGTGTTTCCATGGAAACTTCTCCCACAGAACCCCTGCACATCACATTACAAATTCACACATCCCCTGCCTTCACTTTGCTGATGGCTCAGGGGAGGAACCAACTGGAGATGCTCCTCCACTTTAATCACCCAGCTCACTGATAACCAGGCACCCAGTCCTAGTCACTCGTTTTTTCCTCATGGCTATTTATTTTTTCTCCACCTTCTTACAAGGTTGAGGAGGTTTCCATGGCTATCAATCAGCTCTCCTAATGAGATTCTTCTACTCAATGTCCCCTTCAAGTCTCTCCACTCAGTCATTACAGAGGCAACCTGTTACTTGCTGCTTGCTCAGGCTGACTGCTGTGGGAGCACTGGGCTACAACCTGCTCCTGGGTGTTGGGACACAGAATGGACCAGTGCTCCTACATCATTCATCTTCTTGGGCAGGTGAAAGGCAAAATGCTTCATGCAGCTCTGTTTGCTCTCATGAAGTCAATCAGGGAAGCAGTCAGGCTTTAATTCTTCCTAGGGCAGGGACCAGCTAACATATGCTCAGGATAAATGCAGTAAAAGGCAGAATTCTGTTTCCTTTCAGGAGAAAATCACAACAAAGCACCTGAGAACTCCTGTGTTTATGAAAAGAGCTCCACAGAGCTGTCCTCAGCCCTGCAACTTTATCCACAGAACATCTGACTAAGATGAAAACAGTGAGTTAGCTTTATAACATGGAAATGCCTTGAATGGTGAGAGAAGCTCCTGCACTCCTATGGAAATGAAGTGGAACAAACAGCAAGAGCCAGGTACTGAGTCCTTGTCTGCCCTGGCTCCACGGAGCCTCCAGGGCCTTTCAGCCTCTGCCTGCAGCTGCACTGGAAGGCCAGAGGAGCAGTTATGAAGCAGAGCTGCTCCTGGGTGAGCCAGGAGGAGCTGCAAGCTGATAGCAGAGCTTACACTTCACTTGACAAGACATCCTCCAGAAAGACAACCAGCAAAACCCCTACCTGACTGTGGTGGCATCCTGATAACAGGACTGCAAGGTGAAAGCCTCAAATCATAAATGCATCAGGAAAAAAAACCCAGACATCTAAAAGGGAAGGGCTGAATAAACCCATGTTTTTATTAGTTTCCAAATGTTTGCTAAGTTTAAAGTGCTTTTGTGAGTGGAGCTGACCTTTAATACCTCTCCTGGCTGCCAAAATGACTACATTTACAAGAAAATAAAATGCCAGCACTGCTGTACTTCAAAACAACTATAATTCAAGCTCAGAAGCATCTGAGCATGATCCTGAGCACCTAGCCAGTGCTGCATTTCTGCCTGGAAAATAAGTACCTGGAATATCTGGGAGAGGGAAACATCTCAGATGAAAGGCATCAAAGCCCTGATCCTTTTCATCTCCCTGGTGTTAACAGGAATATGGGATGGATATGGGTTGGGTTTCTGTCAGTAAAACACACACCTAAAACTCTTGTCTCTAAACCAGATACTGCCCAGCACACAGGCCTTAAAAACAGGTATTTCACAGAAAAATCCACTGCATCATTTACTAGAGGAAAATCCACATCTCTCCATTCTTTTCTGGACTGGATAAGATGCAAACAGACCTGTTGGAGCCACTGAGACTGCTGTGCCCCCGAGATGGAGAAGGGTCTGGAGGGCAATGGCTGGAGTGCCTTGGCTTGTTCAGCCTGAAGGAGACTGAGGGCAGAGCTCCTCGGGGCCTGCAGCTTGCTGAGCAGAGGAAGCAGAGGCTGAGCTCTTCTCTCTGGGGAGCAGCACTTGCATGGAAGCTGTGCCAGGAGAGGGGTAGCTTGGATAGCAGGCAAGGGTTCTTCCCCCAGAGGGTGTTGGAGCTCTGGCACAGGATCCATGGGTTAGCACTCACAGCCCCAAGCCTGACACAATTCCAGCAGCACCTGGACAATGCTCTTGGACTCGTGGGGTGATGTCTGGGGCTGTCCTGGGCACAGACAGCAGTGGGACTTGATGATCTCAGTGGGTCCCTTCCAGCTCAGGACAGTGCATGCTTCTGTGACTGATTTCCTCTGACACTGACAGATCCCAAGGAGGGAAACTGGAAGCCTTGGTCTGAGGTAATAAACTTCCACCTGCTCGCACAGCCTGGGCCATGTGCTCCTCACACTCTCCAGCAGTCTCTCTTCAGACTCACAGATAGCAAATGAAATCAGTGTGATTAGCAGCTTTGGATACAACAAAGCAGAGACTCTGAACAGCAAGAAGAAAGAGAAATTATACTTTTTTTTTCTCAATAATGCTGCTGGTAACACATAAAGCTGACTAAAGCTTCTCTTCTTCATGTGAGGCAGTAGGATGCTTCCAGTCTCTTTGTTGCTGCCTCCTTTCAGCTCCACAGACTATTCCCTGCCTCCTCACCAGTCAGGCCTGATCTGTAACCATTGTAGGATGCAATTTACTTCGTTAATTGTATTTCTCCAGCAATAATTTCAGTGCTTTAAATCCTTCATTGATTTTAATTAAGCCTGGGTAAGCTTCCCAAACTTCCCTTTCAGATAACCACAGCAAAAGCCACACTGGGGATGCTGCTGGGGACCAAACCAAAGCTGGCTTTGCCCATCCTGCCCAAGGAATTAGCCAGCCTGGAGCCACACCAAGGGCTGACAAATAAGCTTCTCCTCCAAGACATCACAGCTTGCAAACTAGGACATTGTTTCAAGGCTTTGTGCTTCTCTTTTCCTCACACTGTGTTTTCCTGATTAATCCATTCCTTTTGTTCAATCAAGCCTTTGTGAGCAGATCTCCAGCATATCCCAGCTGCTAGAGCTGAGGGGATGCAATGCAGAGGTGATCAGTAAGTTACCAAGGGTAGTGACTGCTGTGCTGAGGCTGCACTGGCTCCAAAGCCTCACAGAGCTGCTGAAATGCAGCTGGAGGTGTGAAAGCAGAGAGAGATCCTTTCATTGCCAGGACAAAACACTCCTGGCTGGACAGGACTGTCACTCCACCACGGCTTTAAAAAACCACCTTTGGGATGAATTGCCAGAGCAGTTGATGAGTTTTTCCAAGTATAAAGGTTCTGATATCCACTAAAAGCACTTTCTCTATATTCAGGCAAAGCCTTGCCCACATTACTCTCTTCTTGTCCCATGTAAGAGGGGGAAAAACCCAAACCCAACCCAACAGACTTTGACACTTGGCATCCTTTGGCTGCTGCTCTGCTACAACTTGTAACTACTGTTGTATCTGTTCTTATCATCTCCTGGCTGCCTGCTCTTGCTTTGGGAAGGGTTTGCTGGTTCTCTCCAGCTGGGCTTTGCACTTCTTGTCTCTCCAGAGGAAATCCTCTGCTCTCCCTGTTTCCCTCCTTGCTTTCACCCCAGCACTACCTCTACAAGGACGACTGCTCCAGATGCACACCCCCCCCCTCCAAATATTTCTGGGGCAAACAGCTGAGCAGAAGAAGGTTGATGCTCTCCAGCCTTGCACAGAGGGTTTGGTCACAGCCCAGTCTGAGCAGCAGCAGCTTTGGCATCAGAGCAATAGTTTGTCATTTGCTCTTTGTGGAAAGCAGAATTTCCTACCTAAATGCTGCAGTTTGCCTCTTGACAAATGGGGGGAGGGGGGGGGAAGATATTTTAAATAGCAGTAAGGAACTCCTCTCTTGTTACTCCAAGTAAATGGTTAGAAAGCCACTTACCCCCAGTTGCCACAGTAATTTCACGTAGAAAATGGCCATAAAATGGGAAATCGAAGGACAGATTCACTCTCTGAAAGGAACAAGAGCAGAAAACAGAATTGATATTGTGCAGAAGGGTGAGAGAAAGCAAAATGAGCACTGCTGCTTTTGGTGCTCCACTGGAGCCTTGCCTGGCTTCCCTTGGCATTGCCAAGAGCTGACTGCAAACAGCTCTGCACAGCACAGCAGCCCCAGAGCTAAGGACCCAGCACACACTACACCTGCAGAGTTTGCTCATCACAACACCTTTGCAGAGACTGAGGCACTTGTCCCTTAAGGAGACTGTTGTTGGAAGCTCTTCCCTAGGAAGGCCCAGGCTTTCCCCACAGCTGGGTTTCCCAGGATGCCCATCCCTTGGCTGCAGGTCCTAGCTGGGTGCTCACTGGCAGGAATTCCTCTGTCAAACCACTAGACACCAGGCCCCGAGCCTCTCTGGAACTCTTAACTAGCAGCTGCAATGATGCACAAGGAAATCCTCCACAGAAGCACTCTCAGGCTCTACTTAAGGCACTTACTGCCAAATGAAAAAGCAAGAAAGCTCTGTTTCTCCTTCTCCTGCTACCCTGCAGGTGACTCTCCTCTCAGCTGAGCTCAGAGCACTCTCCTGGAGAGCAGACTCTCCTCCTGCCCTCAGCTCCCCATCAAGCATCATTCCAGCTCACACTCCTTCTCCTGTCCCAGAGCTGTGCTCAGCCAGAGCCATCTCCTGCTCTGCTGTGGGCTCAGCCTGAGCCATCTCCTGCTCTGCTGTGGGCTCAGCCTGAGCAGACCCAGAGCCATCTCCTGCTCTGCTGTGGGCTCAGCCCTGAGCAGACCCAGAGCCATCTCCTGCTCTGCTGTGGGCTCAGCCCTGAGCAGACCCAGAGCCATCTCCTGCTCTGCTGTGGGCTCAGCCTGAGCAGACCCAGAGCCATGTCCTGCTCTGCTGTGGGCTCAGCCTGAGCAGACCCAGAGCCATGTCCTGCTCTGCTGTGGGCCCAGCCCTGAGCAGACCCAGAGCCATCTCCTGCTCTGCTGTGGGCTCAGCCCTGAGCAGACCCAGAGCCATCTCCTGCTCTGCTGTGGGCTCAGCCTGAGCAGACCCAGAGCCATGTCCTGCTCTGCTGTGGGCTCAGCCTGAGCAGACCCAGAGCCATGTCCTGCTCTGCTGTGGGCTCAGCCTGAGCAGACCCAGAGCCATGTCCTGCTCTGCTGTGGGCTGAGCCTGAGCAGACCCAGAGCCAGGGCACAGCCCAGGAAGGTCTCTCCACTGTTTTAATGCAAGATCCCATCAAACCCCCATCACTTCCAGAATGGTCCTGAGCCCCAGCAGGAACTGGGGATGCCACTGGTTCTTACTTGTTCTTTGGGAGATGCTACAGTAAAAATGGGGTTGGTGGTGGCTGCCCTTCACCCCTAACCTTTGATGGTTAAGACAGGAGAATACTCCATATATTTAAATAAACACACATATCCATTCTGTCTGTCTCTTCCCTACCCTTATTTCTCTCCCTATTTTCCAAGCATTCCTCCTCTCAGGCAGGATTCTATTTACCTCCACCCAGCAATGTCTAAAGAATTATTTAGCATGAAATTAACAGCTGAAAGCTTACAGTCACTTTAAATGAGATCTGCTTGCCATTTAAGTGGAAGGCAGAATTTCTAGACAGGATTTATTAGCACTTTGTTTGTTGGTTTGCTTCTTTTTAATTAGAAAGCAAAATTCATTTGCATTGTGTTAATTAGACTGAGCAGGTTCTAATGACCTTTTCTGCATATATATATATATATATGGATATACAACTGAACGTTTCTGATCAAAATGGCATAGACAGCTCAGAAATGAACTGAAACAAATGGGTTTTTGCACAGAATCCCAGCATGGTTAAGGTTGGAAGGGACCACCAGAGGTCCTCTAGCTCTAGCAGGGTCACAGGGCTCAAGGATGTGTGCAGACAGGGTTTGAATCTCTCCAGAGAAGGAGACTCCACAACCTCTGTGAGCAACCTGGCCCAGTGCTCCATCACCCTCACAGCAAACAAGTTCCTGCTCATGCTCAGGTGGAACTTCTAGGCTCCAGTTTGTGCTCCCTGTCTGACATCCTGCTGCTTGGCACCATCACCAAGATCCTGCTTCCATCCTCTGCTACCAGCACAGAGCAACTCCTTGTTCTACTATCACAACAGAGAGCAATTTAACTCCTTGTTCTACTATCACAACAGAGAGCAATTTAACTCCTTGTTCTACTATCACAACAGAGAGCAATTTAACTCCTTGTTCTACTATCACAGCATATAGCAATTTCACTCCTTGTTCTATTGTGATAGTATAAAGCACTTTCTGTCCTTGTTGCACTGTCAAACTGGAGACTAAGCTTCAGAAGCCCTGAGCACATCATCCCCAAGCCACAGTCCCGTGAGCAGAATGGCCTTTCAGAGAGAGCAATGGCAAAGTGATCTCTGTGGAAGAGCATGGCCTGCTCAGGAGAGATACCAACACAGCTCTGATTCAATAGCTCTGCTGTGTAGTACAGATGGGTGTTGTTTGCTCAGACCCATACAAGAAATCAATAACAGACACATAAATAAACCAGAAAGCCCCACAGGATGATTCACTGCTGCTTGTTCATCTTTCAGGAGGGACATCAGTCTCTGAGAACAAAGAGGTCTGTGGGGATGGCTGCAGCCTGGGATACTTGGGGATGAATGAGAAGAGATGGATACCAGTGTGCCAAACTGGGAGCAGAGCCTTGCCTGCCAGAGCAGGCACCTGACATCCAGCAGAGATATCTTAAACCACTTGTTTGGGAAGCTGAAGTCTGGATGCTGCCAAGCCCCCTCTGCCATGCCCCATGGCACTGATCCCAGACCAAAGGCACTGATCCATTTCCAACCTCTGGTTCCATCACTCCAACTAAGTGTCCCCACCTTGGAAGTGACATTTTTAAGTGTCTGATCTCCAGGATCCAGCTGGAAAAAGCAGAGCTCAGGTGGAAGGATGTCACCTTCCCTAAGCATTACACAACAGGTTAGCATTTCTCAAAGGAATGTCACTGGTGCTTAGGTCCCAAGCCTCATCAATTTTATTAGGAAAAGATGTGTTACCATATATTTAATTCCTTTATTACTATTTTTTTCCCCATTCTTTCCCTCACCACAGCTCACCAAGATCTCAGATAAAGAAGGCAAGGCAGATAGTAAAGGTTCTCACTTTTAGGTACCCTGGAGGGGTTTCTTTCTCACTAGAAACAAATCATCTTAGGAAAATAGCTGGTAACTCTTCCCCAAAGACACAGGACTGCCTGAGCCCTCTGAGCCACTCACCTGGCTGATGCCAGGGAGAAAACAGAGAAACTGGGAGAAGGGATGAATTGAGCTAGGCTTTTCTGTCAGCTCTGAAGCTGCTAAACACACTCACATCTGTTAAATGTACAGCCTGAAACCAAGGCATTGATTAGATCTTGGGTTTAAGCTGGCAAACCCCAAGGACTTTTTGTTGTGATGATTTCCATTCCCCTTTTGCTAAGCAGCATGGTTACAGTCAGTCAGACATCACTGTTATCTACACTCTGACATTTACTGGTTGGTACCCTGGAACTGTTATCCCACCTACTGCTCCCATGGCATCCTCATCAGTTCCATCCCCTGTCCCAAAAGGAAAAGGTTAAGTGCATGGGAAACTTAAGCTTCAGCAGCTTCATCCTCAGCCCAGCTCTTGCTGTTGAAGCCAAAGGTAACATTCCCCCTGAGCTCAGCAGCTTGACTAGTTCATTGTTTGGTAGGTGGAGGTGAATTCTGTCTCTGCAAAGGCATCTCTGAAGGGAAAAAGACAACCTGGAACCATTTGACAGCAACACTCTGCAGACTTGACCCTTTTTTCTCTGTGAGGAGCAGCCACAATATCACTGAGTTGGTCACTGGTGACAAATAGCCATGGGAAGGAAGCAAAAAGGTGTCCTGACTTACTGCTGCTTGCCGATGGGTGTTGGAGAGGATCCCATGGATCTTCACTTTGTCTTTCTCCATTTGGTCAATATTGACCCACAGGTCCCTGCTGCTGGAATCATAGGGGCCATATGTCCTTGAGGTGTAGTAGTTATGATCTGTGTCCTCCTGGAAAGGGGGAAAAACCATAACCACAGGTTAGAGCAAACAGCTCCGAGCCATTCCAGAGCCCTCCCTGTGCCACGGGAGCTTGTGCTAGGCTCCATCAAAGACCTGCAGCTCCCCAGCCAAAGCCTGGCAGTGCCTGCTGCTGAGAGCAAGGCTGAGACTGCAGCACTGCAAGCACTCTGCAAGCACTTAACCTCACTGCAAGCACTTTTACACCTGAGAGCACAAACATTTAGCAAACTTAGAGAAAAAAGTAACACTGTGATATCTTACCAGGCTTTCCTTGCCTTGCAAGTTCTAGCAGGACCTTGTGAGGAGCTGTGCAGCTTGACAGACAGGCATGAGGCAAAGCTCCACAGCCCTGCCCCATCTCCCTGCTGTGCTGCTAACAAGTCTGCTGAAGAGGGGAAACTTTGCTCTTCTCTTTCTTTCCCTTCCTTGTCACACTGCAGTTTGGTGCAGGCTCTCCCAGGCCTCCCTGCCAGTGCTGGGGTCTAGCCCTAAATATCCTCTTTTCTTGCTGATGGGCTGTGAGGAGCTGGCTGTGCTGGATTTACTGCACACAGCCCAGAGCTACAGCAGCAATCTGGACAGCAACAATCCATTCTTCTCATTACTTAGTAATTTCTCTTTGGTATATGAGACAGCAGAGCTATCCAAAGTGTTTCATTAGCATTTCCTTCAGCAGCTGGCAGCACGGCACTGGCATTTTGGGAAGGACAAATGCACATTTGAAAGATGGAGCTTTCTGAACCCTGATCCTCCTCTGGATAGGAATGTGGAGCTTTGCTCTCCTTTCTGCTTCTCTTGGAGCAGGCTGCGTGGCTCCTGCAATCCCACCCAAGGCATCTCTCTGCCTTGCTGATGGCTGCTGAAAGCTCTCCAGTGATAATTACTGAGTTCACACGTGCAGCAAGGCAGTGCCTGGCCCAGTCTGAAGCAAATGTGCCCATCTGCTCTCCTGCCAGCTCCTCTCTGCTTTGGGATAACAGATAATTGACTCTCCCATATTACAACAACAGGAAAGATTTTCAGAGTAGCACAGAGTAATCCATCACTGTCAGCTCTTGAGAATCCATCCCCAAAGACTGCTGTTATCCAAACTGGAATTATGTGGCTTAGTGTAACAGCTTTCTCCTTACCTACCCAAACTCCTCTCTGCTAACAGCTCAGTAAAGTGCTCACCCTCCTGCCCTGCACCATCTGCTGTGTGCTGAGAGCACCTAGGGCTGAGCAGCAACATCAGGCACCCTCACCTCAACACAAGTGTCCCTCCTGAGGATGCTCCAGGTGAACATGGGGAAGAGGGACAGAGAGCTTCCCAGCCTTCATGGCCATGCTCGGTCAGCTTTCTCCAGCTGAGCCCAGCTTCAGGGAACTTCTGCAAGCAAGGACTGGCATCACACAATCAGAGAGTCATTGGGGTTGGACAAGACTTCCAAGACCATCAAGTCCAAGTGTGAGCCCAACACTGCCAAGTCACCACTAAGCCATGTCCCCAAGTGCCACATCTACATGTTGTTTAAGCCCCTGCAGGGCTGGTGACTCCAGCACTGCCCTGGACAGCCTGGGCCAGTGCCTAACCACTCTGGCAGCCAAGAAATCCTTCCTAATAGCCAAGCTGAACCTCCTCATGAAGATCCTGAGCAGGCCTGGCACTGTCCTGGTGGTGGCTGGGACAGAGCTAAAGCACCACAGGCAGCTGTGACAGAGAATGGATTCAGAGAGGAAGCCCAAGTGCTCACAACTCACAGTGGTTCTGCAACAACTGCAATGTGCTTTAGGAACCTGGAGATGAAGAGGGATATGGAAATGTAAAATATGATCATCCAGAAAATTCAAAGGCAGATTCCATTAAATTCTAAATCCCCTGTCTCCTTCTCTGCTCTAAAAATTCATTATCATTATGTTAAATGAAAAGCCTTGTGTGCCAACAGAGCTAAGCATGTGGAAATGAACTCAGGATTACCACAGAGAGCTGTGAATTCCCTGACTTAGGAGTGAGAAAACTTAGCTTTGAATTGCTTTCCTTCCCTGTCTCCTCTGCCAAGTTTCAAGGAAACAGAGAATGAATCTCACCTCCAGGTTCCATCTGTGGGTTGTTTGCTTGTTTTTCCAGCTCTACCTAAGTTATTAGCAGAATAATCCCTGGAGTTTAGATTGGGAACAATGGAGATGTTGCCAGGCTCAGTGCTCCAACAGCTCCTGCAGAGCTGGCAAGGAATCCAGCCCAGCTGAAGACTCCCAGCCCAGGAGGACAATCCCTGCCCTGCTCCTGCTGCCACACCAGTGCAGATCCAAGGCAGGATGCTGCTGGCCTTTTTGGCCTCCTGAGCACTCTGCTGGCTCTGCTTCAGCTGCTGTCCACCAGCAGCCTCAGGTCCTGTTCCACCAGCAGCATTCCTGTCCCTCTGGCCCAAGGCTGCAGCATTCCTGGGCTTGCTGTGACCCAAGGGCAGGAGCAGCCCTTGGCCAGATTCCTCTTGCATTGCTGAGGATCACCACGAGGAAAAGGAAGACACAAGCACTGTTTAAGCAAGAAATCTGAACTACAGATTCCAGAGCCAAACAAGCTGGGAACTCTATAGAGGAAATGAAAAGCTCTGAGAGATGGCAAGGGAGAAGAGAGCCTGGAAGTGAAGCTGGGGTGAGGAACCACAGCAGTGATACAGCTACAGGAGAGTAAGGGTTTTTTCTTCCATGCAGAACATTCTTCTCCAAACTTGGAGGGACTGTGGGTTCAGAATACACTGTTAGTAACACTGCTCTTTATTTCTAAGTCCTTCAGATGCAACTGGAGCAGGGAAAAAAGGAAGAAGAAAGAGAAAACAGGAAGGAAACTGAGGCAGGTTTGGCCACAGTGACAGCTCACTCTGTGACCATGACACTGGTTAGCTCTGAGGCTTCAAAGATGCATGGAGAGGTTCTCCTGCTTTTCCATCCAGTGCATCAGAGCACTTACCATCTGTCCAGCTGAGTCACATTCAATCTCACCCAGGATTTCTTTCCCCTTGCTCAGCCTTGCAGGAGCAGCCCAGCAGTGACCATGCTGACACTGCTGGCAGCAGCTGAGAGGAATTGCTCTCAGATCCTCAGGGCTGCAAAACTCAATCCTTTCTCTTGTTTTTGCCAGGCAGAATCAGACATCTTCAGTTCCCTCAGGAAGAGACAAGTTCCCTGTCCTGCCTGGGAGAGGTGCAGGAGTCTGGGAGGAAATGCAGAATGCAGCAAGAGATTGGTGCCCCAGGGCAGGACACTGCTCAGCTCTGAGCTACAGGACTGCTAGCATCTGCATTTCAGACAACAGCCAGGGAAACTAAAGGAGGGACAGAAGAAGAAAGCAGGGTGTCAGCAGCCAGCAAGAGCTCTGTTCTAGGTAGAGGCAATGACTGCAGGAGCCAGCAGTGAGAGCCACAGGAACCAAGGAACCACCTCCTGCCAGCAAACTGCTTGTGATCTGCACCCAAACAGCCACAAGCAGCCATGCTCCCCAAGGGGAGGGGGCAGAAAGGGACATACAAGTTGGGTTTGACTTGGCATGTTCAATAGGCTGTTTCCTGCTTGGAACTGAGCCTTTTCCTGTCCTACAGCTGCAATCATTCCTTCTGTGCTAAAACTTTAAATCCCAGATGATGACTGCACAGATTGGACATTTATTTTTCAGGACTGTGGCAGAATCTCTGTGTGCTGCCTCCCCTTTTGTCCTTGGTTGGGCTTTTGAGGGGGGCATGGGGTGGGATTGGATCATTTTCCATTTTTGATCGTTTTGGTTTGTTTTTTAAAGCTGGGTAGAAAGTAAACTCATTGTTACAGAGAATAGGAGGAAGCAACAGCCAGTGCAGATGAAAGATAGGTTCATCACTCCTGTAAAGGAAGCTTTCCACAGCTGGGATGCAAATACTTTAGAGAGAAGAAGAATCTGAGTGCTGGAGGGATGCTGTGGTTCAGCAGTGTCACTCAAGAGGAGTGACAGCTAGCACTCATTCCCTGGATTTCCCTCAGCAGAACTGCAGCACACAGAAGAAGGCTCTGAAAAAATCAATATGCCACCTGTAAGCTCCCAAGCTGCAGAAAGACTTTGCAACTTAAGGATTCCTGCAGTGTGAATATCTGCTGCAGGCTTCACCTCCTCTCCAAAGCCAGGCATCAAGGAGGGGTTGGGAAAATGCCTCTGTGTTGTAGCAGGATTTACAACAGAATCCAATCCTGTGTAAAACCACATCTCACTTCTCTTGTTGTGCCTTGGAGAAAGACAGGGCTGTGACAAGACACCAACCTGGGATTGAACACACTCACTAAGGATGATGCTATTTGGAAGCTGAGACACTGTAAGGCCATTAGTCCATCAGTAAGAGAATCTATAGATGTCCATTTGCAAGCATTCCATTTTTTTCTTGACTGTTGAGTGTTGGAGGGGAAGCTCTGACCCTTTTTGCACAGGCTCCAGCCCCAGGACAGGAGAAGCAGCTGCTTCCATGTGCTGACAAGTTCACAAACACAAGGAGCATGAGGTTCTCTTCCTCTGCCAACATGTGAGCACACTAAGGAGATGTCTGCACCTTGTGCTTTTCCCCAGAGAAAGATAACAAATGCAGTACAAGCAGAGAGAATGAGTTGCTACCTCGATCTGGGTGCTGTTGTCATGCCCCTCTTCAAGCAGCATGTCTGTGAAAGCTCCTGGCTCAGAGGAGTCCTGCCCCAGGCTGGCTCTGTTGGTGTCCACGGATTTGAGAGCCTCCAGGTGCCTTCTCCAGCGCTGGCTGCTTACATGGCAATCCACTCGGGAATCTTCCTCCGCTGCAGGCAAGCTCTGGGCAACTTCATACAACACACCTGTGGGACCCAAAGTACACACACCAATGCATTAAAAGAACAAGAGAATGACTGGAACAGGGGGTTGGAGCTCTTCTGCTCTACCTGACCTCTTCGACAAGGATCAAGTCCATCTTTCTGACCTTAAGGAAAAAAAGAGACTGTTCCCTCTTGTCCTCTTTGTTGGTAGTCACCTGGCAGAAGAGATCAACCCCCAGCTGGCTCCAAGCTCCTTGCAGGGAGCTGGAGAGAGAGCTAAGGTCTCCCCTGAGCCTCCTCCTTTCCAGCCTAAGCAAGCCCAGTGCCCTCAGCTGCTCCTCACACACTTGAGCTCTGGACTCTTCCTTGCCCTGCTCTGGACACACTCCAGCCAGCAACATGCTGCTCCCAGTAGCACTTCCAATAATGAGCAGTAACACAGACATCCATGTGTATCCAGAGAAGTATTTATCACATCCTAAGTGTCAGCAGAGAGCCAAAGAAATATATCTGTAATGTTCTCCTGTTCCCAGCACACAACTCCAAAGAAGTGTGTTTTCTGTTGGTTATCAGCTGGCAGCACAGGAAAGCTGCAACTTAACATGTTGGAAACCATCAGGGCTTTCTCCTGATTAACCAGTGCAGCAATGATGTCAAAATGTTCTTTCAGGTGCAATTTATGCACTTTCTGTCCAAACCTCACTCCATCACATACACTTGCTAAGCCACAACACTCTTTGTGTAAAAACTGGCAAAAATCAAGAACTCCACAAAAAAATTGTCCTGCTAAGAGAAATGGAGATTTCTCTATAATATTCTATTTATATGCAAATTCTTGCTTTTCCAGCCTAGATGCAAAGGTTTTCCAGAGAATGCTAATGCCAATTGTACCTTATTTAAATACATTGGATAAAGGTTGATAAAGGCATTTTCTGGCCAATAACTAGATCACAGTATGATTGTTCATGTCAGCAGTAGCACTTGGAGCTCTTTCCAATGTGCCCACCTCCAAGTTCCAATGTGAAAGCACCAGGAAAAGAATTCCTGAGGTAACTACAGCCCTGAGAACAGCCTGAGGATGCCAGGCTGGCCTCATGATGGCTCAGCCTCTCCTCGAGATCCAGGCTCCAGCAGAAGGAGGGAGCAATCCATTTGGCTGGAAGACATGCACCAGAGTGCATGGATATGTAGCTGGAATGACCTCCAGAGGTCACCTAGCCCAGCTCCTGTGGTCAGCAGGGAGATGTCCAACTAGAGCAGGTGGCTCAGAGCCCCCCCAGGATGTCTTGGGAACTCCTAGGGATGGGGCATCCATCACCTCTCCTCTTCCTCAGTCTGTGGCACTGGCAAGAGCTCAGACCAACCTGAACTCCTTCAAAGGAGCCAAGGGAGCCCCAGCAGGACTGAAAGGTGCCACACTTCTGCTGCTGTGTCCTCAGCTCCCTCTGCCTCCCACCCAGGAGTGCAAGGGAAGTGGTTTGTGGGGCTGGATGCTCCTGAGAGCTCAGGGCTTTGGAACACGGGAAGAGGAACAGGGAACTGCTGTTGCCCAGACATGAGGAGCAGGGAATGCAATAGTGTCTGACACTAGAAAAGCTGAAGAGAAAAGCTGGATGGCTTCCCTGGCAGTGTGCTGGCAGGGTTTGGAAGATGGGAAAGCTAATGTTCACAGCTCTTTGTGGAGACAACTTGGGCTTCCCTTCAGCTCAAGGCACCAACTGCTTTCAGACAGAACTTGAAACTCCTTCATCCTCCTTATGGATTAAATCAGGAAATTCTGTATCTTCTCCCATTTTCTACACAGAAAGGTTTCCTAGATCAAGAGTGACTCAGGATTTAGGAAGATTATGGCAGCTACAAGGAGACAGATTGACCATTTGGGGAATGAATAAATTCATGTAATAGGAAGCAAAGGCTCAGAGCCAGGACTCTCTCCACTCTGCTGGCAAGACAAAGCCTTGCATGCAAGGTCCTGCAGAAAGCAAAAGCTCCAAATTGGCATGTTCCAGCCCAGAGGTGCTCCAAGGGTCAGGAGAAGTAAAGAGAGTCTCACAGGGCTTATGTAGGAGGTTGCATCTTCAGGTCAGCAGTGACTGACAAGTACATTAGATGTTAGTACTTTACCCTTCTCCAGATATTTTTGACCTAACTTTTTTCTTTCCTGTACAGATACACTGAAGTTTCCTGACTGTGCTTCATTTTTCAGGCCTTTTCTGTAGAGAGGAGACAGCCAAGAAACATCAATGATAAAGCTGATTTCAGTGCCTTTTCTTCCCCAACCCACTCAGTTTAAATTCCTCTCTACATTTACCCAGTGCACTCATTTCTGTGTCCTTTGTTTCAAACAGAATAGCACAAAACTGGAAGGAAACAGGACCTATCACCTCCCCTATGCAATACACGTGCAGGAAGCAGGTATGGTCAGGACTTTGGAGACAGAAGAGTGGTTTTTAAGCAGCAGGGTTTCATCCCCCTGGCCCAGAGCAGCAGGCCAGCACCTCTGCCACATCAGCATCAGCCACAGAGAAGCCAGAGCCTCACCACCTTCCAGCTGGGAGAAAAGTAAGCAATTCCAGTAAATCAATACAAGCTCTAGAGGTGGAGTCTATCAAAAGAACCCAAAATCATAGCATCATAAGGTTGGAAAAGACCTCTAAGATCATCAAGTCCATCCACTGACCCAAGAGACTTGGGTTATTTGATTTTTTGCAGTGCTTTTGCACAGCAGCTGAGGTTGCTTCCCTGCTGCTCTCTGTGAGATGCAGGGAAGCAGAGAGGCTTTGCTCTGCTGCACATCTGGTCTGTTGCTGGTGACCAGGGCTAGAGAATACCTGGGTACCCTTTCATTCCTACATGGCATTGTGCATTTCTTCCAGACTCTCTCTGCCCCTGCAGGAGCAAGCCCTTTTCTCCCTTATCAAATGAAGATTACATTTCCCACTGAAATGAAAATGAGTTCAAATGCCTTCAGCTGCTTTCCAGGAAAAAAAAGTCTCATTTTAGCTTCATCAGGAGATCTGCTGGAGAAACAACATCATGTTTCTAGCAGACTAATGGGAGGAAATGAGAGCAGAGACTGCTCTTGAGCTCTGGCACCAAATCTGCATTGCTAGACTTGATGTGGGGACAGAAAAACAAATCAGTGGTGCCTTACAGAGGAATTGTTGTGGGCATCCATGTGGAGTCAGACAACAGCTGCATTAAACCTATCAGAAGCAGACATGAACACAAGAATTAAGGCAGTTAGAGACAAGAATGATAGAAAGACATTCTTGGTTTGGCAGAAAAGAAAGAATCCATCGGAAAACTGGCAAAGAGAAGAGAAAACACTGCATCAAGCTTGAGCCTTGTCAAAGCAATGGAATTGGCTAGCCCAGGCATCACTGGCCTGCCTGACCTATGCAGTAGTGACTCTTGGCAAAAGCCAGGCAAAGCAGGGCTGTGGCTGTGCAGTGTGGGAGCTGAAGCTCAGCAAGGCCATGGCTTCACTGCTATCTAACCAACAGGGCTGGAAGGGCTCTGCTCCCACCCACGCATTTGGGGACTGACCCATAAAGCATGCTCAGTGACAGCAAAGCACCAGGCAGCTGCATGAAGAGACATCTTCCACAGCACTCCTGTGTTTCCATGTCAAAGCCTCTTGCTGCCAAGGTTGGAAGCCTCAGACTGGCTGCCAGCCCTCCCAGAGACACAGCTCTTCACCTCTTGCCATAGGGAGCTGCTTCCACAGCAGCAAAGCTTCATTCAGACTTGTAAGAGAAGACCACCAAGGTTTTCCTGCACCCAGGACATGGCCCTGTAAACCACACTGCCATTTCTCCAGGAAGTACTGATAATCACTTTGGGGTTGTTCTTCTTCAGCTCAACACAGACAAGCAGCAGGGCACAGGCTGCCCCTGTCCCACACACAACCACCCTGTCACATCTCAGCCAAGTCTCAACCTGGTGAACTTAAAATGGGATTTCAGCAGCCCCCAGAGCTGCTCCTCTCCCACAGGGCTGTCAGCTCCACTTCACTGAGGAGTTAGCTTCACTTAATCCCTTCTTCCTTGCCCAACATGTTCATCTCACTCACCCAGAGAAACAGCTCAGCCACTACAGACAGACCATTCCAGCTCTGAATTACAGAGTTTTCTCTGTAAAACCAGTTTTCTGCTTTCCTGTGGAGTTTTCTCATAGTTTGGTGCATTTGGGCACACTGTTTGGCTCTAAGAGTCAGTGCTTTGGCCTCTCCGAGGCCTGTGAGTTAACTAACTCCACTGCACAACTCCTCGTGCCCATTCTCCCTCTTCTCCATTGATGGTAAACCAAAAACTCACAACTAACTTCTGGGGCTCCAAATGAATCTCCACTTCTGCTTGGCTATGCTGAAAGCTGCAGATTCCCTCCACAGGATTTAGCTAAGCTGCTTCTAAGCCCAGCACCATCTCTTTGTAAGAAAGGATGAAGCACAGATCACTTTTTACCTGCTCCTGGAGAAGAGAAGTAATAAACCCCAGCAGTGCCAGCCTCCTCCTGTCAGATAAATGCAGCAAGACAAGGAAAGGCAGCAACTTCCTTTATTACTGCCATTAGTTTTGCTGAAGTAAGGAGAAAGCTGTGGGAGAAAACTTTTGTTGTCATTAACAGAGCTTCTCCAGAGGAAACACAGGCTGCCCAGCTGCTTGGGGTTCAGCTGAAGCTTTAAATCTGGGGGATCTCACCAGCACTAGGTCCCACAACAGCTTTAAGGTCTTCACTAGGACTGTGATGTTTGCAAACTGAATCTTCCTTCTCATTTCCTTGACTTTTGGGCTCTCTTTTCCCCCCTCATGCTACTCCTGGGGTGAGCTCCTCTTGCCTTCCTTAGGCAGCTGAGGATCAGACAGATCCTGCTGGGAGATGCACCACTTCTCCACAAGATGGGCACCTGCAGATGTCCCCAAGGGACCTGGGAGCCAGCCAGGAGTGCTGCTGGTGGTCTGCAGAGAGCTGCTTCCTCTGCACCCAGCTATTGAACAACATCTAAACACTGAAATTCACATTAAAGAGTCATCTGCTATTTACTGTTCCATGTAAGCAACTGCTGCAGTTGCCACAGAACATTCTCCTGCTGCCAGAGGAAGGATAATGAGCTGTGCAATGGCAAATAAAGAAGCAGGCCCAGGAGGCAACCTCTCTGCTGAAACATGAATTTGTGACTGTTTGTGTTACCAAAGCCTTTGGCCAGCACTGCTCAACACGACTGAGCTCTGCACACTCTGCAGGTGCCTGGCTGAAGCACCTGAAGGAGGCATCATTCCTGCACATCATTCCATCCAGGAACATGTCCCCACAGACATCCACCAAGTCCTGGTGGTCTTCTCATTAGTAAGCTCAGTTTCTTCCTTCCATTAGCACTATCCCCACACAGCTCAAGGCTTAGATTTGTCCTCCTTCCTTCAGGGATACCTGAATGCAAGTGTGTGACCTCCTGAAGAGCTCATGATTTCAGTGGAGCTGTGGATGCTCAGAGGACCTTTGATGCCAAGCCACTTCTAGTATGGCATGGGTCTGATTGGAGGTGGTAGCCTCCCCACAACATCCAGCCCTGGAAAACTGAATTGGAATCAGCTGTACCAGACTCTCAGACCTTCTGGTAGCAGATACTGCTACCTTCTCACAGAGGTCTATGCCTCCTCACACAGCACCAAGTGGAGGAGATCATCTCCCCAGCATCTAAATCCTCTTGACTGCTGCAATTCTGAAGCTTGCTTTGGTTGAAGTGCTATTGGATTAGCTTCCCCCCATGGACCAAACCTTTTTTGTCCTGATTTAACTTGAAATCCTTTAAACCTGGAATAGTCTAGCTAATCAAACCCAAAGGTTTTTCCCCTTGTGTACCATACAGGCTGGTTGCCTATACAACAAGAACTTCCCTTTAGATGGTTGGAAAGTGCTCTGCATTTCAGCTGGACATCCAAGAAACCTTGTTTTCCTCAAACCAGCCCTCAGTGCCAGCTGGCAGGCCTGGAATTCCTTGTCACTGCTAGATAAGTCACCATCAGGTCACTGTCAGGCATCTGCAGGTCCAGTTAGGTAACAACTGCTTGTGGGGAGAAGGAGGACTTGCCAGGAGAGACAAAGCTGAAGAACACAACATCCCCCATTAGCATAGCTCAGTTCTAGTCAAAACAGCTTTTTTATTTCCTATTTGAAATTAAACCACCCCCACCCCCAAATCAACTCCAGATGTCCTGTGTTTGTTTGTTTATTTACTCTTCTAGAAGCAGAAAGTGATGCAGGAATGGTGAGAAAGCTCTGAGAACAAAGCCTTGATCCCAGCAGCACTGCTGGAGCTGTTGTACAACAGATTTGACTCCCAACCAAAACAGCAGAGGGAAGAAAAGAAATCAAATACAAAAAGCTAATGGCCAGCACATACTCAGCCCAACTGAAATATAAATAAATTAAGTGCTTCTACCCAGTTTCTGTGTTTCTGCCCTGCACTGTGATTCCAAGCAAGCACAGCTGCTTTCTCCTTTGCTTATTGAAGAGGCAATCAGCATTTGTGTCTGACCAAGGCTCTCACAGGAACTGATTACTTCCAGATGCCAAGTCTCCCAGTGACATTTTTGCCACCTGTTCCCAATTTCAGGACTGGCAGTCCTGGGGTTTCCAGAGCTTCCTGAGCCCATGCAGGGCTCTGCCATCTGCTGCTCCATTCCACGTGCCCAGCCAGCAGCTTCCTCAGGACATCCACACAACAGCTCCAGCAGGACTTCTCCCTACACAAGCAGGCACAACAACTACCAGAACTGTCTTCCACACCAACAAAAAGCTGCACAGGAAACACTCAGTCATTCTCTTTAGTAAATGGTGTAATTCAGGGTGGGAATAGGATTTATTTTTACGCCAGATTAACCATATCAGGATGTTTCCATGCATTGTGCAGGTCAACTTGCACTGCTTTTCTATTTGGATATCCATTATCTAGCATAAACACTTGGTATGGCCTGAAGTTCCTTAGGATATTCCAATCAATTCATCTCCCTGAGAGGCTGAGGGAGCTGGGCTTGCTTAGCCTGGAGGAGGCTGAGAGAAGGAGCTGAAGGGAGAGTGTCCAGAGGATGGAGCCAGGCTTCCAAGCAACACGACATGAGGAAGCACAAACTGGAACCCAGGAATTTCCACCTAAACATGAGGAAGAACTTCCTCACTGTGAGGGTGCAGAGCCCTGGCCTAGACTGTCCAGACAGCTTGTGGATTCTCCTTCCTTGGAGAGATTCCCAACCCCCCTGCACCCACTGCTGAATGATGTGCTTTGGGGACCCTGCTAGAGCTGGGAGATGGCACTAGACTGCTGGGCCCTTCCAACCCTAACCATGCTGGCATTCTGTGAAACAGTGCTGTCAACTGTAAATCTATGGAGCAGAAAACAAAACAGTTTAATCCATTTTAAAGGCCAATAAATAGACTTGGGAAATAAACAGAGTTTGTTGGTGATAAAGCAATCAACAGCAGTACAGAATAGCTCATTTTTTCCACCAGTCTGCAAGGGATATGTTGCTAAATAGTTTTGCAAAACATTTTTCTATTTCAGAGTGAGATTTGTTTTCCAAAGTATATCACCAACATCATTTAAATCATGACTCATCTACAAACTAATTACAAGTGGATTTCCCCAGGGTTCAGCATGAAGAGCAGGCATGGACCACAGACCATGGACAACTGGCTTAGGACAGGAGAGAAGGAGAGTGGGCTTCTGTCACCTAAGGGAAGGCTGCAAAAAGGAAGGAGGAAAATGATGACTTTTTGCTAAGACACCAAAGTCCTTCAGATGATTGTTTCCCCATTTCAATGCCAACCACAAAGCTTGCAGCACAGTCTTGTCCCTGCTGCAGGCTGTCCCCAACCCATCCCTCAGTTCATGAGGCAACTGCAGCTCCTTTCTCCTCTCCAGAAGAAGCTTCTGAGCTGCTCCCCTCAGGTCCAGGATCAGTGATTCAAGAGACAAGCCCCAGAGCAGGCAGGCTCCAGCCAGCCCCTGCTCTCTTCCAAGCCTGTCAGGCCATGCTTATGGCTCTCATGCTGATGCTAATACACACAGAACCCTTTATCCCTCAACAATTTGATTAACCCTCTGCCATATTATTTGCTGTTGCTCCATCTCTAGAAGAGTGAGGGTGACCTTGGATCAGCCTGAAGCCACTGGAGCTTTTCTGTCCTTTGCCTCAAGGCAAGTCTGCCAGGCAAAGTCTGGAGTGGGCTGTGGCCCACTGGCTGCTCTGGCCTCTGACCTCAGCTAGCACTGACATCAAACTACAAGTATGCTGTTGACTGGGGCTGAGCTATTCCCATTGTGCAGCAGTGCATCTGAGGTCAGGTTCTGCCTCCAACTGCTTGCCAAAGGCTGCAAAATATTAGGGAAGAATGGCCAACAGAAGCTGCCCACACCCAGGGAGCTGCGGAGGCTCAGCTGAGCAGCAGATGTTTGAGGGGTCAGTACTTCTGCAGTAAGTAAACACTCTCCTTGGAACATAGAACACTGAGCTAATAACACAAATACCAAGCAGGACACTTCAAATACCACACAAACAACAACTTGCCTCTGAAAAACAAGCCCAGCAAGTGCTGGTTCCTCAGCACAACCATCCCAGGAGCAGCAGCTGTTTCCTGCTTTGGCACCTACAGGCAGCCAAGGTTTCCAGTAAAGCCTGCTCCCCTCCAGCCCATTCCTAATCATGTGTGACACTCTTCTCCTGGGTCTGATCCTCAGAGGTCCTGCTGCCCCAGCACCAGCCAAGTTCCTCTCAGAGCAAGGCCAGGAGACCACGTGCTCTGCTTTTCAGACACAGTTAGCCACAACTAATTCCCTTTGTCCTTTGCAAGGACCTCCTCCCTCCTGCTCTGCAGTCTGCCTGCACTCACTCTCAGCACTTCTGATGCTAGAACACAAGGATGGAAGTTTCTGAAGACTAAACATTTCAATTAGGAGAAAAGAAGTCCTGCCAGAAAAAAAAACCCCTTGCATTTACTGGTGTTTCTGTGACTTGGCTAACTAAAATACACTGATAGGAGAGCAGCTAAGCCTTCAGCCCAGAAGACACCTACAGAGGTTGAAGAACACGCTCAGTAGCTGGAGTTCTGCTGATTTTAGTGGGGGCTGAGTCAGTCCTCAGTAAGTCAAATAAAGTCTCATTTTCACCAGCTCTGCTTACCTGGGTCCCTGAGCAAGTCAGAGCCATGGAATGGTGTGAGTTGGTTGCATGTCCCTAGGTCAGGAGATCTCTGCAGGACAGGAGCATGACTGTGCCAGAGGCTCTCCCACCACAGCTCTGCTCCAGAACAAGCACAGGGACAGCCAGGGCTCCAGGACTCATTCCTTTCACATCCAAACCACACAGGGTAAGGAACTCATAACATTCCCTTAAACTTTAGATTTCAGCCAGTAAATAACTCGGAATAACACACACAAACCAGAGAGCTAATTCCAGCTCAAGGAGAGCTGGTTATGGGGACAGAGTGATGCACACATCCATCACCTCTAGATTGAGGCTTGAGACTGGACAGAACAACCAAGAAAGAACTTAAATCTTCTAGATTTTGGTTCAAGATAAGGAAATCACAAACATATCAGAGTTACCTAACAGGGCAACCCAAACCCAGCTCTGTAACTCTCCTCTTCATGATATTTATCTGCTTTCTATGCTCATTTTCTTCCTTGTGAAAGGCAGGGGATGGGTTGCCTTTTTCAAGCCCACTGAGACCATGGAATCTCATCAACATTCATTGTCTGCTGGCTGAATTTTTATCAGGCAACATTTTGCCTCTTTTAAAATGTTTTCTCCCTACTGTAGGAAAGCAATTAATCTAGATTAGTGTAAATGGACTGCCTGTTAAATTAGCTCAAGAATGCATGGGAAAAATCTTTCAGGCTAATGTCTAGCTGCTTAGCTGTGTTTCAGAAAAGATTTCAAACAACATTCTCCAGGATGCAAAACCTCTTCAGCAAGCTAAGCAAGTTAAGCAAGTTTCACCAGTAATGAGGTTATTCATCTTCGGGGTGACTCCAGTGTTTCTGTGAACACTACAAGTGTCAGAAAGTGTAATTATATTTATACACCAGCCTCTTTAATGTTGAGAAAGATCACAGGAGAAAAAAAATGATCTGGCACAGCAGAGGGAAAACGCTGAGTATCAACAGAAGATTTCCCCTCTAGGTTTCCAGAGGCAGAAGAGGGAAGTTAACATGACAACTACCACCACAAGCTTAAAGCATCGAGGTGTCCCAAGAGCAGCCAGGCCACTAGCAGTGAGACACCAAAGAGAGGGAGACATTGCTGCAGAGAGTGTGATATTTGGAAAGCAAAGGCAAAGAAACTCCAAGAATACCCAACCTGACCCTCTCCTGGTGCAACTTGAGGCCATTTCCTCTTGTTCTATCTCTAGTCACCTTGCAGAAGAGACTAACCCCCACCCTGCTCCATCCTCCTGTCAGGGAGCTGTAGAGAGAGCTAAGCTCTCCCCTGAGCCTCCTCTTCTCCAGCCTGACCAACCCCAGTGCCCTCAGCTGCTCCTCAGCACACTTGAGCACCAAACCCTTCCCCAGCTTCCTTGCCCTTCTCTGGACACATCCAGCACCTCAGTGTCCTTCTGGCAGAGAGTGAGGAGCCCAAAGCTGAGCCCAGGATTCGAGCTGTGTCCTCCCCAGTGCTGAGTCCAGGAGGACAATCCCTGCCCTGCTCCTGCTGCCACACTAGAGCAGATCCAAGGCAGGATGCTGTTGTCCTCCTTGGCCTCCTGAGCACACTGCTGGCTCATCCTCAGCTGTTGTTGACTAACACTGCCAGGACCTTTTCCCCCAGCAGCTTTCCAGCCTGGAGCATTCCTGGGCTGGTTGTGACCCAAGTGCAGAACCCAGCCCTTGGCCTGGCTGAACCTCATCCCTTTAGTCCCAGCCTGGCCAGATGTGAGGCTACAGCTCACAGACATTTCTCTGTCTCTTCAAAGAATCTCTGCAAGGGAAAAGGAAGAACATCTCTCACTCCAAAAGCAACTGTGTCATGCTCTCAAAACAGGACTGCAGCCCTGTGAGATCACTGCCTGCCTCATTCATGGCCAATGGATATGGTAAGAGGATGGGAAGGTCTCTGCTGAGTTTCCCTGCCAGCATTAATTGATGTTTCATGAAGAAATATCAAAGAAGCAGCTAGGGATCAATGGAGACTGTGATTCCCTGACAGCTTCTTGCCAGGAAAAGGACTTCAAAGGAAGCCAAGGGAGTTACACCAGCTGGGACAGAAAGGGAACTGTCACCCTGTTTGATTGATGATTTTCTGAAGAGAAGCAAGAATTTTCTAGTTTCATCTATAAAATATCATCAAAATAACACAATCTCACAACCCTATTGTTAGTATTTGATATTTCACCTCATTTTCTTACTTGCATTTCTGTCTTTTAGGAAGTCATTGTTTTCCTATCATGTCCCACCTGAGCATAGCCATGTCCTCCTCTTGAGCAGGCTCTGTTGTACAGCCTCAAGGCATCTTTCAACAAGTCAACTTTGAACTCACCTGGCTTGGGGTTTTACACTAAACAGAAGTGCATGGAATATAACAACACCAGCCAGCCAAGAAAGGAGAAGAAAATCATTAGCCTAATTCCAAAGGAATGGATTCCCTTTGACAACAAATGTGGTTTATTACTAACTGTGAGAGCCTGTGGCTCATTAAATAGCATCTTGGCTCACAGCAACCTCTGGATTAGGCAGGAACACTGCCCTGTAGCCACAGAAAGGTTGCACATTTCCTGAGCCCAGCTCTACCTGTGTTTGCAGTCCTGTGACCCAGGAACCCTGTGAGCTGTAAGGTGACATTTCTGATGCACCACTTCAGCTGGCATTAGATCTTTTGCTGCCTTTGGCCTTGCCTTCCTCCTGCTCCTCTTCCTGCAGCTAGCTGTCATTCAAAGAGGGGCAACCAGGGCTTAGTTTTGGTAGTCACTCTGCATGCAGGCAGAGGAGGAATTAGCACTGCCCTGGACCATCCAGAAGCACTGAGACAGCAGCTTCCCTCCCCTCTGGTGTCAGCTCTGGAGCATCACCTGAAGCAATACAAATATTAGGCACTGAGCTCTCTGAGGCAATCTGACATGCTAAAGATCCTGTGTGCAGCTGCTGGAGAGAAGGGTGTGTGCTGCACAGACAGCTGCAGTGCTGCAGCAGTTCAGTCTCTCATCCTGTTTATCCTGGCCTTCACTTCAGCTCATTGCTGGCTAATGATGCAAGAGAACATCTGATGAGGCACAACTCTCAACCTGCAACCAGATTGCCAGGCTAAGCAGCTCCAGAGCACCTTCTGCCCCAGCCTGGTGATCACACAGTTCCAGATGAGTTCCAAAGCCTTCTCCAGCTCTGCTCCTCTTTCTCCTCAACGTCTGAGTCAGTGCAAGTGTACTCTGATTTACACTAAGGACAAAAAGCAATCCAGTAGAGATGGGGTGTGAGGTGCCTTGCTCCAGAGCCTGAGGAGCCAAGCTCCTCTGTTATGTGTGCTCCTGGTGGCAATGGAAGATGGGAACTTGCTGGGAGATCCTGGAGGGGTGAACATCTGCCTTGCAATGGCTCTGCACACAAGCTACCATCACCTCCCAGGCTCCCCATTACAGCTGCTTCAGGCTTGCTTCATTTTCCAGGCATTCAAATAACCAATTATAATAAGAATAATAAATAATCAAATAATGATCATCAGTAATCAAATAATAATAATCAACAATCAAATAATCAATCACTATAACCTCAACTTCAGATCACAAGAAATGAAAAGCTGGAGTACTCCCTAGCAGCCCTAGTGCTTCCAGCAATCCCTCTAGCTAATTAGAAATGGATTTAATTTAGCTGTACTAGACTGAACAGGAGCTATCAGAGTGCACTACAAGCCTCACTGCTGCCAGCCAGCAGAGCTCAGTCCCCAAAGAGCTGAAGGCTTTGAGGTGGGACAGTTATTCAGAGAGGTTCTGCACTTTATTCCTACACGCTGAATAATTCATCAGAATTAATTCTACACTTATTAACAGTTCTTTTTCTCCTTTGTACAAGTCCCAACGATCAGTTTATAAGATGATGAAGTGATTCAGATGTCCTCATCATATTTTTCAGGTGTTTGGCTTTGTTTTGGTTGGTTTGGGTCTCCTTTTTTTTTTTCTCCAAACTCCACTTTCAGAATGGATAAAAAAGGAACACTTGTAACAAAACAAAAACCCAAGGAGTGGTAAGAGGTGCCTGCAGACAGGGTGCTTGAAGAAACTCTTCTCTCTGGAAGCCAAGGGAGTTTTGAAGCCACCCGAAGTCTTTCAGCAGAACACTAGTAGTTTGCTCAGTGAGGATTCAAACAGAAATGTCCTACACAGCTTGCTCCAGAACCTCACAAGTATTGAGAAGACTCAGTGTTTAGCACTCCCAGCTCCCACTGGAACCAGGAATGCATTGAACCAGGCTGTAAGTGAAATATTCCCTTTCATTGCAAGTGTAGCTGTGGGCAAGTCAAAGAATCACAACCCTGCTGTGACACTTCCTCAGCAATCTGGCAGAAAAACAGCTCCACAAGTTTTGGTTGACTCTCTTTTCTCCTGGGTTAAGAGGCACTTTGAAGCTTTCTCTCTTTTAGTCCTAAGCCTTATGATCTTCTTAGCCCACCTGGATGGAGGAGGACATTCCAGAGTCATGGAATGTTTGGGTTGGAAGGGACCTCTCTAGTCCAAACTTCCTGCACTAAGCAGGAACATCTTAACAGCAAGAGTAAATCATGAAACAGACTTGTGCAGTTTTTGAAGTGTTCAGAAGAATGTTTGGGGTTTTTTTTAAAGATATATTAGATTAAAAAAAAATATATATATATAAAACAGAATTTTTCAGATGTCAGCCATATATAAGGGGAGAGAGAAAGGGAGGATGGGAGAGTGGTGGAGAGACAGGGAGAGAAAATCTAGCTCAGCTCCCAAAGTAAAACATTTCCATTCTAGTTTTGAAATAAGAGGAATTAAGGAATGGAAGCATTCTTTCCTTGAAATTCCTAGGCTAAACCTATTAGACAGCTGTAGGCAATCAGGACACAAGTCTAGACCCCACTGGCACAAAGGCTTCTTGTTACCCACTAGGGAATGTGCAAATAGGATCTCTGTAATGCTGCCCAGCTTAACAAGGCTGATGGATCATCTCTGATTAGATGCTGGTCACATCAAATCACACTTGTAACCTTGCCAGCTCCAGGGAGGCTCAAGCAGGAGAGTGATTAAATGCTGCTCACACCAAACACCCTCTGGCTTCTCCAGGCAGGAAGGAGATTTGCTTTTCCAGCTGCACACACACAAATGCATGCACCTCTCCAGGTTATAGCAGAGAGGGATTAGGCAGCAGGGAATCCCTGAGCTCCCTAAGGAGGCTCAGAAGTTGCAAAGGAAAGCTGAAAGCAAACAGAAATGACTCCTGAGGCCAGGACCTGTTGCATCACAACAGGTAGGAGCAGTGATGATGCTCCTCACGAGCAGGGGCAGGCTCTCTACTGCTTCACTCACTCCAGAAGAAAGTCTTCAACCTTACTCTGAGGTCTAACTTGCAGATGAAGTGGTTAACACATGAATCATCTCTTGGAAGGCAATATGAAACCATGAGTTTGCACTAATCCCAAAACCAGCTAATGGTTAAACTAGAAACTCCATGCTCCAAGGACTCCTCCCTGCAAGGACTTGTTCTGCTTTGCACATGAAATAGACTCATTAAAATTAATGGCAGAACTCCCTGTATGTCAGAGGGCACAGATTGAAATCAAAATGATTGGAATCACCAAATTTAATCAAGAGTTAAATCAGGGAGCAGAAGAGCTTGACTCAAATCTGTGAGTTTAATCTTGTTTTTCATTTGTAGAGTGTTTGCTCTAAAGAGAAGTTGAGTGGTTGTGGCTGCTATGATTTTTGATCTCTTTTTGCCAGGCAGGAGCATTAACCACAACACATCCATGAACAGTGACCAACAGGACTGTGTCACTCAGGACAAATGTCTCCAAATCCTTCACTTCTTATTACACATGTGAAAATACTGAATAGAGTGTTCCTTACTAACTGGCAAATGGTCAAATGTTATTCTCTTCTTTGGGCCTGCACTTTTGGATAGAAAATTGTTATCTCAACTTAAGTAAACAACACAAATCAAGCTGCTTCAGCCAGGGAGTGCTCTCAGTTAAACTTCAGCCACCCACAGCTCCACAGCAGCCAGGGAGCAAGGCTCTGCCTGCAGCCAGTGCAGAGGAGACAACTGCATCAGACATCTCTCTCTCTCACGAGCAGCTAGGGAGTTGACACCTAGTGAGCTGTCACCTCTCTCAGGTTCTACTTTAATCATAGGCAGAAAATTAAGACCAGCTTTCAGACCATTTCTGAACTTTCAGGGAACAAATCACCGAGGAAAATGGAATAAAACATTTCCCATGAAGATTAGAATATTTCTGTCAGAGCTGATTTTGCACTTCAGCAAACCTATTTCAGGTGACTGGCCAAGGAGCTGCAGTGTTCCCTGCCTAAAGAGCATCTGCCCCAAACAGCATGCTTAAAGAGCATTTCCTTCTGGTTTTATTTCTTGGGCTTTGGGGTTTTTATGGTTGGTAGGGTTGGCTGGTTTTGTGCCAAGACTTGGCTCTAGGCAAAACAGATGTCCAGAAGTCCTCACACACAGAACCATGTCAGCCCATTAGAGTTTTATCATTTAGCATTAGAGACTTCAAATAAACATTTTGCAACCCTCACTAGACAATGCTTCATCTAGAGAACACCTCTTTCTTCCAATTTTTACATGTTTCTTGGGGACAAAAGTGTTATAGACAACCCAAAATAAATAGCAGAGCTCCTGTAGAATACCCAGAGAAGGGGAAAAGCTGAAGCATCTCTTTCACCCCTCTCAGAACATTAAAATGAGCAATTAAAGCACTGTTTGTTAGTAATTGCTGATTACATTTCCTATACCTGATGAAAACACTACAGAAGGGGAAAAAACCCAAACCCAACAACCAAACCAGAGTGAGAATTCTGCCTGCTGGTGCTTGCATGACACAAGAAAGCAAAGCTTGCCTGCCTCTGAGGAGCTGTGCTGACACTGTGCTGCTGCAGACAGTGCAGGGCTCTTTGGATGCTTGCTCTCTCCAGAGCCAAGTCACAGCTGCAAGGGGAAGCAGACTTATTAGAGGCACACAGCCTCTCCTGAGAGCTCTTCCTCTCTGGCTGAGGTGTGCAAACACTGACATTTAAAAGCTGAGTGTCTCAGAGGAAAGCCTTTTTGTAAGCTGAATTAATAAAATGAAGCTTTATGGCTAAAATATGTGAGGTTCTCAGAGACTCTCTGCTCACAGATAAAAAGCAGGGAAGGGGAATATATCTCAGTGAAAAAAGATGAAAAGAAACTTCCTGCTTGAGCAGGGTCAGGCTGTGATAAGGTGCTTGGGATAAAGCAAAATTGATGCAGAGTGCCTGAAATGGTGAATACTTCAGTGGAGAAGCTGCTGCAGAAGTTATTTATTGCCAGCTCTCTCCAGCCAACACATGGAGACAAATTCCTATCATGAAATTAATCTCACAACATCAGTTAGAAAACAACCTTTGAGCTAGTCCATTTTGATCTATTATCCTGCTGCAGACACACTGATAACTTTAGAAAATGAAAATATAGTAATGAACATACCAACCTTGGGCTATCCTTGGTGCCTCCTGAACCTTTGCCAGTTGTGCTGCATCCTGTGGGACAAGGGAACCCCAGGAGAGCATCAGTGCTCAAGCTACAGACACCCTGCTTAGCTTTCTGCTGCTCTTTCCTAGTGACTCCTACATTTCTCTTTACTTTGGAACCGCTTCTGAAGCTTTCACAGCACTCATCTCCGTGTCCACAAATGAATTTGCCTGTTCTTTAACTCTTCAGTCTTGTTCCACTGAAATCAACAACAGGAACTCTTGGGGAATTCTGGAGTTCCCAAACTGACCCCAACATCTGCTCCAGAAAACACACAGCTATGGCAATATTTTAATTCCCTGATCCAGAAAATATTCCTCATACTGATAGAAGTAATATTTCTCCTCAGAATTAAGAGCAAAACCCAGTGAGAGGTTAAACTTCATTTGGTCCCCATTGCATTAAATATATCGATAATATATATATATAAAATATAGATGAGAACCAAGCCATCCCAAGGAGTCTGTGTATCAGTTCACCTTGCGGGGGAATCACAGGCTTTGGAGGGAGGAATCCCAACATCAGGTGGGAAACAAGAGCCAAGCCACCTCATCCTCACCCTCTAAAGAGTCTCACATGGGGAAACATCTCCAGCCATGGGAAAAGAAGTTTTGAAGTGTAAAATAGCTGAAAAAGCATATATATCTCCTTATATACATATCTAAATAAAAGCCAGTATTGATGAGCCTCACGTTAAGTCAAACCTTAGTCCCAAAGGCCAGAACTGCATTTAGCTCCAAGGCAGCAGGTTCTTTACTCTTGAACATGACTGAGCAGGAGATGAACATGAAAGCATCAAGCCAGGATGCTGAAGACCCATGGTGATCTCCCCAGAGCAGGTGATCTGTTTGTGATCACACCTCTCGTTTCTGGCCTTTCCAGATGGAAAAATCCAAGGTTTTTGTAAACACCAGGGCTCCTGACAATTCAAAGCCCCACACCTGGCAGCATCCACTGTCATTCCCCTTCAAAACAAAAGAGAATAAAGCAAGAGAACAAAGCCATTTGTGAACAGGCACCCTCTGGATTCACTGTCCACCCTGCAAGCTGCTCAGGGTGAACATCTCACACCTCTGTCCCTTGGCTGGAGTAGCCCTTGTGCCTATTAATGGACACATGAAAATCACAGAAATGCAGAAGATCTCCTGTGATTCTAAGAGTTAGGAGGGTAAGAATGTCAATCTTGCTGTTCTCTTTCAAACCTTTATCTCCTTTTCTATAACACATCCCCTTTTTTGTTCTAATTCCTTCCCTCTTCCATTCCTCATTTCTCTCTGGTCTCATTCCTTATCTGTTCTTGCAGTTGCTGTTAGAAATGGAGCCTAGAGAAAACTCCTGCTGGAAGATAACAGCTCTGTTTGCAGATTAAATAGTCCAGGAGGAGATTTAGCACCTGCAGGGGAGCTGATTCTGCTCGGTGCTAAGCACCATCAGTCACACTCTGAGCATCAACAAACAGCTGCAGAGCAGCAGAGCTCTGCTGCAGGAGCCTCCCAAGGAGCAGAGCAAGGGGAGCAACAGCAGAGCCAACACACCAGCAGGGCCACGAGGCACAATCCTTCTCATCAGATGTGCAGGGCAACAGGCAAAGGTAGGAGGAAGGAGAAAAGGCTCTGAAGAAGTCATCTCCCTGTGCTCACTGTGTCTGACTTGATGAATCAAACCAAGACAACTTGATTCATTAAAAGGAGACTCCCAGTTTGCAAACAGAGGCTGCTGACTGAGCTGAGCAAATTCCATCCCCACTCAGTGTTAAAGTAATAACAACACAAAAAGCACTGGGCTTATGAAATCAGTGCAAGCAGCTTGGCCTCTTGCTGGGTCCTGCAGACCCAGCTCTCAGCAACACATGCTGCTGGAACTCAGCAGCACTTGCAGGGGCAGCACTGCATGTCTGCAGCCTCGTGTCACCTCTCTTGGCAGCCTCCCAGCCCAGGGACACACGACTCACTTGTGCTAAGCAAGAAAGCTGCTCAGATGCCTTCAGCAAGGGGCAAGGCTGACCCTGATGTTTTGCTGTGCTGAGACTATAATTGGAAACAATTCCTCAAAGCTAGGTCAGACCCTGAATCTTTCAAAACTGAGAACTGCAGGATATTGGTTATCAGAGCCTAGAATTCAAATGTCATGGGTCCCAGCCTGGAACCAGCAGAAATTCACTGCCATTTAGAGAACCATTTCCCCACAAGAGAAAGCAGAGCAATGCCAACACCTTTTCAGCTCCATCTACACTGACAGGACACGTGCAGGAGCTGCTCTGGAGAAGTCCTACAACTAGGGGAGATGGAACAAGCTAGGAGGAAGGAGAGGTTTCCTTGAGTCCACCTCTTATCATTCTGGAGACCAACCCAGACAAAGTCATGCTCCATTGGGTTCCTCACCTTCTCCATTTGGAATATGTGTATTTCCATGGAGCTGTTTGCCTGCTCTTCACCATATTCCCAGAGGTTGCTCAGCATTATGGTGTGCCTCCAGAAATCCACCTGACTTCTTGTTCACAGAAGTTCTCATTCATCATCTCTTATTAAGTTTCAAGGTAAAAAAAAAACAACCCACTAAAATCATGTTTACTTTAATTGTTGAAACAAAGCATCCATCACAGTGAAATTTCTGACTTAACTGTAAAGACCCTCAGCAGGATGAAGCTGAAGCTCCCTCTCATTCTCTATTGCCAGTCTTGGCAGGGCTTTGATCCTCTGCACAAGCATTTCCTCCTCCTGACAGCAAAGAAATGAATGAAATGCTAAAAGAGAAGAAGGCAGGAAAGGGCTGGCTGTGGCCATTCCATGCCTAGTCCTGGTGCCATGGAAAAGCATCACTGAAAATGCAATAACTTGCAGTGTTGCACTCATTTCTGCAGTGCTGCAGCCAGTTTCCCAACACCAAAGACACCATCTGGCCTGCAAAGAAACAGGGAAAAATGCCTGCTAGCAATGAAGAGCTTCTACATCAGACAATTCCTGCAGATTTCACTTTATCTTCCCCTCTGTTTTGTTCTGTTTGCTTGCTCTGGAAACTACGTCATCCCCAAAAGCCCTGGATGCTCTTACCAGTGGGGTTTTGGGTTGGGTTTGTTTGTTTTCCCTGTTCTAGCCTACTTAGCTTACAGATGTACCTTTTTAATCAGTGTATTTGGTATTCATGACTAATGTGAATTTGTAGAGAAGAGATCTGAGAGAATTATGTGGATTTAGGTTTAGAGCTTTTCCCCTCCTGCCAGACTGACATTAGTTGAACATTTATTCTCCCCTGGCTAATGTATTCTCTCTCCCTGGACTCTCAATTATTCTTAGTTTTCCCTTTCTCTTGTTAATAGTTGTGGTCCATTAGTGTAAGCACTGCTGAGACCTTGCTCAAACGTGGCCAGCAATGCTGTCACAGCTGATTTCCTGCTACAGCTTCCCACAGCCCTGGAGGCCTTCCATTTTTCAGAGAGACCAGAGATTTGTGAGTGTTTGGCAATTTGGTTGTGTTAATGCCTCCAGTAATGTGCTCAGATCTTCAGAGCAAGTGTGTGGCCTCAGCACTGCATCTGACAGTGGTTCCTGGGCAGCTAACAGCACTCTGGCCCAGCAGCTCCATGCAAACCACACTCAAATGCAAAGCAAAGGCACACAGGAGAAGGGAATGATGCAGCCTTCAACATTATTGCTAGCACTTGTGTTCTCTTTGGCAAAAAAAAGCTTTCCCTAAAAAGAAAAGAAGTGATTCCAATCGAGTGCTCTCCTAGTGCCTTGAGCAGTTGGCTGAGTTCTGGCAGCAGAGGCTCAGCCATTGCTTTGTTTGCTCTTTACAGACTGCTTTGTGCAATGGATTGACCAGGGGAAGAGAAAAGGAACTGCTTGCAGTCCTAGCTGGGTGAAGAGTTGCCGTAGTGGAGTCTGGCACAAGGTAACAGACTTAGGAGAGCTGGAAAGGGAAGGAGATTCCAGCTGAAGTAGCATCCTCAAAAAGTCTGCAGGTCCAGAAGGTTTCCAGCCAGGTCTGACACATGGCAACCAAGACACTGGGGCAGGTGTGGAAGTTGACAGGTAATATGACCCAGGACCATATTAATTGTTTTCCAGTTTTTAATTCAGAGCCTAAATCTTTTCCTTTTGGTGGAATAAAACTTCTGATTTTCTTGTTAATCCGTGGTGGTGTTTAAAATGAGCTCAGGCACCTTTGACAAATGAGAAGTTCTTCTCCCTCTGGGAATCCAAACTAGTGCTTCTGATGCAGCCTTTGGGTGCCTGAGAGCTCAGAAAAGTTTGGGAATCCCAGCAAATGTATCTAATTATATAGAATCACAGAATGGTTGAGTTGATATGGACCTTAATGGTCATCTGGTTCCAACCCCCCTGCCATGGACAAGGATGTCACCCACCAGACCAGGTTGGTCTAAGCCCCATCCAACCTGGTCTAGACACCACTAGACACCTTCTTCTAACATGTCCCCACCCTTGAAAGAGGACATAATCCTCCTGTAGATAGAACAGTGCAAGGATCAGGAGGAGTAGGAGTTCATCTATAATTTTAAGGTAGAGGAACTCCTGGGCTCCTGCAAAGATCTCTCAAATAAAAGCTTCCAGAGACACTGCCAAATCAATCCTCTGTGCCTACCCCTCTAAAGCCTCCATGAAGTGTGACTACTCGTAAGAAAGGAGAAGAGTAAATAGATGATGTTTTGAAACTAGCCCTGCTGAGTAATCCCTGGGAGGTGGCATGGGTGTCACCTCCATTTAACTCCCCAGGTTTAGAACTCTATTTTTCAAGGTGAAAAACCTGTTCATTTTGGCACTTGACAGCTTGGCCCAGCAGAAAAATAACAACAGCACTGAAAAATCACCCTGGCACTGATCAAGCCACAAAAAACAAGGAGGTGCCCAATAAGGCAGAAAATAGCTTTCCACAAATGGGTCTTTCCAACAGCAACTCCTTTCTGCCATCAAGTTCAGTTTGGCAATGCAGGCAAAGAGTCTCAGTTGCACCAAGCCAACTCTCTGCTTTCAGTATCTTCATCTCCTAACCCAAGCTGCAAACACCAGGCTCAGCATCACAGGCATGCAGGGGATGGACACAGCAGAGACAAAGCATCACTAGCCTGGAGGGAGATGTGTTCTCTAGGTGGGACACCTCCTCAGAGCCTGCTCCTGCCTTGGGTGACCACCTTGCACCATGAATGACCATCGCAGCCCTCACACCACTACCTGCTCCATGCACATGGCACATCTCTGTGCCATGGGGCTTTGCCCTTTTCCCACGTGGAGCTCTGCAATCTGTGTGGAAAGGCAAGATGCTATCCCCACAGAATCCATCAGAACACAGTAGCTCCCTGCACACACATGGGTGCTTCCCCATGGATGAAGATGAGGGGATAAACACATCCAAAACCATATTCTGTCTCACAGGGTCCAACAGCAAAGGGAAAAGTCTCTGGAGTACAGAGAAGCTCTACTTCAAGTGGAAATGCTGCTGTAGGCAGGAACTATTCCAAGCCTTCTCCATGCCCAGCAGCACTGCAGTGCCACACTGCTCCTATGGCTCCAAAGCTGCCCCACTTGCTGCTCTGCTCTTCAGCTTCCCAGAGAACAGCAAGGAACATGATCTGCTCTGGAACCAGCTCAGCTGTCCCAAACCACCCACCACCTCTGCAGAGAGCTCACAGAAGGAATCTGGCATCTGCTGCAGGTTCCAGACTGGTCCATGGCAGTCAGACACGGTTTGATTTGCCCGAAACACTCTCACCTTCCTGCCTCTTGTCCTTTGTGCTCCCTTGCTGAGGGCACTGCTGATGGACTAATGAGGGGGAAAGCAGCAGCTCCTCATTCCACAGCTAATGAGACTTGTTTCTCTCTGAAGTGTAACATCCCAAACAGCTGCTGACACTCTTAATGAATGCCATCAAATATTTATCACTCTGGCTGCAGCCAGGCTTTCATTTCAACTCTAACCATGATGATCTCAAGCAAAACACTTCACAAGTCACTAAAACCCAGAACAAGAGACATCTGATTGTAACTACTGATCCACCAGTGGAGAGCAAATCCTGGGGAGTTCAGTCACACATCACCCAAGTCCTTCCAGCCCACTCAGGGAGCTGTTTGGTTGCACCAGTCAATCCTATGGAAATCATGGATTTACTACAGCTCAGAGCATGCAAACCTCAAAAGAATCTATGGAGGTTCTGTGTTCTACAAAAGAAGGAAAAAGCAAAGGGAGGAAAGAGGAAAGGAGAGAAGGAAAAATAAAAGCCAAGGAACCAAAGGGTAAGGAGGTAGGAAGTGACTTACTGATGTAGAGGTTTAGTTAATGGCCACATAATCTGTTGAACAGCAAAAAGATTTTCCCATTGCCCTGAAGGTCTTTCTGGAAGTTCAATATCATGTGAAGACTAGAGCAGACCTCAGTGACCAGGATAAATCAATAGGCAACAACTCAGGGATCTCTGGTTGAGAGCTGGAGCTCTGCTGCTTTCTGCCACAAGCTGGACTAATCAACTAATACTTCTGCCACTTTCTATGCCACAAAAAAACCCCTAGCCCTTTACTCACTAATTATTCCTTTCCCCTTTTCCCCGCTCACCAAAGAGAAAACCAGGAAGGAACCAGAGCAAAAGGCACAAAAGATCATTTCGCTTGCTTGGCTAGGCACGTTAATGAATTGCACTTAGGCTGCAGCAAGGCAGGGAGCACCACAGCATCCACTTTGCTTCAGCTGCACTGATTCAGGGCCTGTGCCATTAAAATGTACAGTAAACTGTAATTAAGCAATTAAACATGAAAGAGCATAGGCTGGCCTGGCCTCATGTCAGACCCCAGCTGCCTTGCTTGTCTCATGCCTTCAGCAGCTTCAGCTTCAACTCTCTTGCACAATGACACATGCCCTGCCAGAGCTGTCTAGCTCTGGCCAGAGAAAGCTACCTCCTCTTCTTTCCTATCACAAAACAATGCCTTAATTATTTTATTCTTCCACTCCTGTGTCAGCTCTTCCCATTGCTGTTAACCCTTTGGCTGCTGGTCACAGCTGCCATCCAGAAAGTGCCATGGTGGCTAAGAGGCAGCAAAGGATGAGCAAAGGCAGACAGGCTTCCCTTGACAGGAAGGGGAATAGTTTAGCCCACAGGATAGCTGGAGGGCAACCCAAGAAGGGTGTCAACATGAAAAGCTATTTTAATTAGAACTCTTTTTTTAATTAGTCATTGTAAAAAAACAGAATCACAGAATCATGACAGTTGGAAAAGATCTCCAAGATCATCACCTGTCACCTCCATGCCACTAAACCATGTCCCCAAGTGCCACATCTCCGTGTTGTTCGAACCTCTCCAGGGCTGGTGACTGCAGCAGTGCCCTGAGCAGCCTGGGCCAGTGCCTAACCACTCCTGCAGACAAGAAATTGTTCCTGATAGCCAACCTGAGACTGCCTTGGTGCTAATTAAAGCCATTTCCTCTTGTCCTATCACTTGTTACTTGGCAGAAGAGACCAACTCCCTCCTCACTCCAACCTCCTTTTAGGTAGCAGAGCTAAGGTCTCCCCTGAGCCTCCTCTTCTCCAGACTAACCAAGCCCAGGGCCCTCAGCTGCTCACACTTGTGCTCCAGAGCCTTCCCCAGCTCCCTTGCCCTTCTCTGGGCACATCCAGCCCCTTAGTGTCCTTCTTGGAATGAGGGGACCAAAGCTGAGCCCAGCATTGGAGCTGTGCTAAGCACAGGGTCACAACAGATGACAGGAGTGTCTGAAATGGACTAGAACATCAGGATCTCTCATAGCTCTCCTTTAAACATCAGTTCTGGTGACCTCAGTCAAAACCTTAACACTGAACTTGCTCCATGCCAGCATGCCAATGTTTGTGTATCAGAACCTGTAAATACTCATGCTGACCAGGGGATGACCTCATCCTGATCCTCACAAAGCAGAGATGACAGTTGCTGAAAGCATTAGGAGAAGATTAGGAAAAAATAACTGTAATTATATAACAAGTGTTTTGCTAAGGGGAGTTTAAAAAACAACCCCCGAAATCCTACAGAGTTTAGGAAAAAGCATATCACAGTGGCATCTGCAAGTGCCAGGTTTCACATTTCCACATGTGTATTAACCTATTTTTAGGAGGTTAGGTTGGTTGTATTTCTTTTGGTAGGAAGAGGAAGGCAAAACCTGTGAGAATCACTCCTGTGTATGAGCTAGCAGGCAGCAAGGAATGCTCCAGCTCTCCTTCCAAGAGAAGTAAGGCACACACCAGACCCCTGGGCTTGGGGTTTTCCCCTTCATTGTTTCCAAACAATGCCACTAAAATAAAATATTAACTACTACAAATTAAATATATAACATAGAATGATGTAAATTAACTATTATAAAGGAAGACTTCCTCTTCTGAGGAAGGAGACTTGGTATCCCTCTACAACTACCTGGAAGGGGCACTGGAGTCTTCCCACAGGGTAACAGGCATAGGATAAGAGGGAATGGCCTCGAGTGGCACCAGGGCAGGTTCAGCTTGGATATTAGGAACAACTCTTGGCTGCAGGAGTGGTTAGGCAGGAAAACACCTGTGCAGGGACCAGGGCAGAACTTGGCTCCCAACAAAGCAACTGCCATGAAAAACACATGGATCTGAGCAAAACCTTTCCAGGATTTCCTCACACAGACACACACTCTGAGTTATTCCTTGCACTAGCTCATTCACTAGCCCATGGGGAGTGTGCCACAGCTCTGCTAAGCTCCCTGCACTCATCCCCAAACAGTGACAGGGAAGAGATCAGACACATTGCTGAGATCATGTCTTGGACACAGTCAGCTCTGCTTTTTTCCCTGCCCCACTGTCTGTCTAGTCATGTTCCTGGCAAAAAGGTTGTTTTTCTCTTTCCATGTTTTCTATTCCTTCTTTTTAAATTAAGGCCACATTTGAGTCAAAGATTTCAACCAGGTTTGAATTCAGAAGAGTTATTTACTCACTGGAACTCTCAAAATCAATTTTACTTATTTCCTCCAAGACTTCTGGTGTATTTTCCTCCAAATAATGCAGTGACCTGAGCCATGCAGCAACTACATAATTAATCAGGCTGTGAATATTTAACAGAGAAATGAAATGGCAGCAGTGAATATATTCTGATTTCAGCATATATAACTCTGTCAGAGACAACACAAACTTCATTTGGGTGATGCCCTCCCAAAATAAACACACCCCAACAGACTGAACTGTTATGAAAGGCCTTGGCTCAGCTGGCTTGCAGACTCCTGTCCCCTGTTTTTCAGAGCAGGAGGAATGTGGCTGGTGGCCAGGACATGTGTCAGAGAAGCTCCAGCAGCAGCCCTAGCTCAGGGAGCTGGGTGTGTGCATCCCATCATCCTGGCAAACCAGCACTGGGCAATGCTGAGGTGGTGGACTCACAGCAGGGATCCATTTGGAGTGTGAGAAGAGTCCATTGCAGGATGGCAGTCCCTCTGAGAAGCCTATCAACAGCATCAAATGGAGAAGCAAACTGCTCCAACCCTTCCATGCATTCCCCATCCCGCTTGCTCCTCTCAGGGAGGCAAAGGCCTGGACTCCTCAGCCAGCAAGCAGTGGTACCTGCTACACATCAGCTCCTCCTTAGGGATGCAAAGAGCATGGGAATGTTACCTTTTGCTCTACTACAGAAGAGCTCATCCTTACCTAGCTTTATTTCTTTAGCAATTAGTTCCTAATGGCACTTATTAAACCTCTTGTTCCTTTAGGGAAAGGACTGGGCAGATACTTAGGTGAGATTTTAATCTTTATGGTGCATATATGGCTTGATAAGTGCAGATTGTCACCCAGTAAAGATCTCACCCCAGGTTTTGGGTTTCAAAGCCCCTTGTTGTGTAACAGGAGCATGAAGCTGTGGAGCTGCTGTGTGTCCAGCAGCAGAGCTGAGCTCTGCAGGCCACACTCTGCTGGCAGCTAAAGCAGATTACTCCCTTACTGTAAGGCACAGGCAGCTCGGACTGGAAAGAGACAATTCTCATTGTTTTTAAGAAAACCAAGAGATTACCCCGGTATTTAGAGCAAAATTCCAGCCAATCCTGGGGAAAACTTGGTGCCAGCTTTTAATGTCTTAGCAGATCAACAAATCACATTCTCTTTAGCCCCAAACCAATGAGATTTTATCCTCTCACCTTGCAAGCTAACAAAGAATGCCTCTGGGAGAACAAGATGCTGGTCAGGCTCCTGAGGGAACTAAAAAACTAAACTGGATACAAAAACACACCCTTAAATGGCCTTAAATTAGTCCAGAGCATGTAAGGCTGGTAAGGTTTACTATTATGTTATGCATGTTACACCATGCTGCCTGCTAGCCCTCATGAGGAAGCACCAAGGACCAAGCTCCATGTAAATCACTCAGGTGAGTTCTGGCTCTCTCATAACTGAAGTCACAGTTTTTACCTTGTGGTTGAGGGTCTGCAGCTCTGTGGACTCCATCCAAGTGGATCTCAAGAGCTAACTAGCAAAAGCAAAGCCATTTCCATGGAAAGGACATGAGCTGCACAAGCACTCAGCAGCCTTCAGGAAAAGAGAGCAGCCTGGAAATTCAGTGTTAAAAACCTCTGCCTTCCAGTTCTCTAGAGCATCAGGTGAGGAGGATTACTAAAAGGAGAAAAAGCTTTAGATAGGGCAAAGAAAAGGAAGTTTTTTGTCTTGAGTGCCTCACTTTGGAAGAGCCCCTGATCTCAGGGGAGGATGGCAGGCCATCCAAGTCCTGAGCCTTGCTGCAGTGCAGAGCAGCATCTCCTGCAAGGCCTTCAAGTCACCCCACCAGCAGCACTTTGACTTGCCTCCTCTCCCAGCACCTTCAGAGAACCTGACTCCTCTTCAAACACAGAAGATAAAAACCAATGATGCCACAAATACTGAGGAGGTAAAAATCACACCAAGGTTACTGAGTTCTAGCAGTTTCTTTGGTGAGTGAACCAGAGCCATGTCAGCCTGCTGCTGAGGTAAGGAAGGACACAAAGAGCCCTGGAGTTAGAACTGAGAGATTCCTTCCCCCCACTGTAGGCAGAAAGAGCAATCTTCAGAGAACCAATGCACTCATGATTTTATTTAGATGGAAAAAGCCTTGACATGCACACAACTTCAAGTCCTCACTTTTCTTCCCTGATCATTACTCATCTAGATTTCCAGAGGTGCTTTCTAGGGAATGACTCTGAGCAGCAGGTGAGCCTGCTCCCTGTGCTGGGAGAGGAGAGAGCAATTTCCCAGTAGCTCCCAGCCATCAATCCTCCTGAAGGATCAGCCTGGCCAGAGGCTGAGGCCCCACCAGCCCAAGGCAGAGAATCCCCAAAGGGCATCCCAAGCTCTGCTGGAGCAGCTGGTGCTTCTGAGCTGCAATGTGACTCCTGAAAACTTGCTAGCTGAAAAGGTTTTTTAGTAAGTTAAGATTTGCTGGATGTCTACACAGAGAAAGGCAAAGAACAGAGGAGAAACTTCATTAGCTAATGCTTCACAGACTTCAATTAGAGTGAACTCTCTCATTAGTTTCTTTGTTTTCAGGAGGAACATCTCTCTCCTCTAAATGAGATCCATCAATTTTTCCCCCTGCACTAGGAGTTTTTTGGTGATCAGTTACAACAATCACTTCTGTTGATGTCTGAAGGACTTGACAACATGGCAAAAAGAGAAAACATTGCCCTTTCAGAGGTCACCCTTGTGCTGTGCCCTGTGCCTCCTGATGCATACTCATCTCCTTTCCTGCTTCCATAGGACAAGATAATGAAACTGAAGATGAGAAATGTACTTGCCATCCTTCCCAGCTCGGGAATGTGCAGCAAACAGTGCCCACAACTGACAGCAACATTAGTAACACTAGGAGAAATCCTCGGGGACAGAAGACAAGCACAAGAGACTTTCCTGCAGCTGGATTCTGCCTTTCTCCCTGGGCAAATCCTGCTACTAACTTCAGGGCACTCAGGCAAAGTTAATGCTGGAGAATGCAAAACAGGCTGGCACTTTGAATGCCTAACCTTTTATCCAGACAAATCTGTCCCTGAGCTGGATCTACAGAGGTACCACATTCCAGGTAAAACAGTGTGTGCTCTCTGCACAGATCATCATGGAATGGTTTGGGTTGGAAGGGACCATAAGGTCATCTAGTTCCAAGCTCCCTGCCATGGGCAGGGTGATCATTGGAGGTCCCTTCCAAACAGAACCATCCTGTGCTCTTCTATCCTGTTCAAGAGACCTCCCAACCTCTGCACGGGAGCACTGACACCTCCAGGAGAGGAGACAGCTTGCAGAAAGCTCTGGAGAGCCTCAAATGTAATCTTGAGTGCATCCTGAATGGTTTGGTCAGCAAACGTGCCAAAAGATGTCAAAGCTCAGCACCTTGTTGGTCATTACCTGGCTTCCAAACAACCAACAAGCAAGCTCCACGTGGTGAAGGAAGATCCCTGGGGATGCTCTGATCTAGAGATCCACACAGCACTGCTATCAGGTGAAGCCCTGCTATTATCCGTGCCTGTTTTTAAAGGGAATTGCCTAGTTTTCAAGCCCATCACCTGCAGAACAGATCTATCCTCCAGCTAGCTCTCACACTGTCAAACATGCAATAGGATTGGTGAAAGAAAAAAAACCAGAACAAACAAAAAACCCCTAATATGTGGCAGGAGTTTGGATGCTTAACTATGCACTTAAGAGCCAGACCTTTCACCCTACCATAAATGAATGGGCAAGTGACAGTAACCTTGAGAGAATGATACAAGCTTTATCATTACTGCATCTGAAGAACTGATTTATTTTCCTTTTTACAATGTCACTCATGACAAAGACATATCTAGCCCATAAATGCATTACCAGCTCACAGCTGTGGATCTCCTCTCATCATCCTGAGCTCTGAACACAAACATATTGGCTTGTTATCCCCTGCAAGGCACTGAGGAACACTCTCTCTCTTTGGTCCTGTCTCATCTGTCAAGCATTAATCACTGCCTTAGCTGCAAATGAAACTTTTATTGGGCAATTATCATCCAGGTCTGTATAAACCCTTGCATGGATGAGGGTAAAAATGCCACTGCCTAAGGAAAACACCAATAAAACATGACAAAATATGAAGTCCAATAAAGCAGGTGCTGTGCTGCTTGCCCCATGCACGTGCTGGGGGTAAGCAGTGTGCAGAGCAGCAGTGCTCCCTGACAATTCCATGCCCATGCTGGGGGTAAGCAGTGTGCAGGGCAGCAGTGCTCCCTGACAATTCCATGCACGTGCTGGGGGTAAGCAGTGTGCAGAGCAGCAGTGCTCCCTGGCAATTCCATGCCCGTGCTGGGGGTAAGCAGTGTGCAGAGCAGCAGTGCTCCCTGACAATTCCATGCACGTGCTGGGGGTAAGCAGTGTGCAGAGCAGCAGTGCTCCCTGGCAATTGCATGCATAAGCTGGGGGTAAGCAGTGTGCAGAGCAGCAGTGCTCCCTGACAATTCCATGCCCGTGCTGGGGGTAAGCAGTGTGCAGAGCAGCAGTGCTCCCTGACAATTCCATGCACGTGCTGGGGGTAAGCAGCGTGCAGAGCAGCAGTGCTCCCTGACAATTCCCACCACGACATCCATGCAAACACGACGTGCTCCTGGCCTTGCACTGCACACACACTGAGGCTTTCTTAACCTTTCTCAGCTGAGAGGAAAAAAAGCAAAGCAAAGAGACCTCCTCTCCTCTTTCCTTACCCCAAAGTCTGTGTCCCTCTGGTGTCCCCTGATCTACTTCTGCAAACTGAGAATAAGAAGGAACAAAGCAATGATGAAAATAAAGTGGGGTTGCTTTGGAAAAGCTGCAATTTTACCCTTGTGATTGAAAGTGGAAACAAATATCAGTGATGTGTAAGCTTCTGACTGTGCCTGGTGAGAGACTTTGGCAAGCCAGAACCTACCCCAGCCCTGGGCAATGGTGCAGCACTGGCCCAGGGAGGACATGGAGTCTCCATCTCTGGAGACATTCCAAACCCAACTGGACACATCCATCCTGGGCAAGCTGGATGGTTCTCCTGCTCTGGCAGGGAGGTTGGACTAGGTGATCTCCAGAGGTCCCTTCCAAGCCCTAACAGTCTGGGATTGTATTCCCTTTATTTCCTCCCCCTCAGGAAAATCCAAAATGCCAAGAATTCTCTGCCAGACCAAGTGTAAGACAGATTACCATTTTAGTGCAAGAAAAGTCTTTGCTAAGGAGTAAATCAATACTGGGGGAAGGCAAAATTACAGGTAGGAAAATGATTTTTTCCCTTCTTCTCTTAGATGCACTGCTGCAGACAGAAGTAATCACTCATGGGCAGCAGCAAAGCATGACCATCATCCATCAACTGCACAGCAATGGAAGGAAAGAGGGAAACACCCTCCCCAGAGCTCCAAGCATCAAAGAAATATGGGAACAGAGAGAAAACTGCAACCTAACCTCCTGTGGAGTCAGGAATGGCCCTGACAAGGCAGAAGAGCACAGAACTAAACTGCCAGACAGTAACTATCTCCAGCAGAGAACAAGCTGGCCAGACAAGAACACTTTCCACAGATACAAACACCATGCATGCCAGCACAAGGACATTACCAACAAGCTAGATTACCAGCTGAAAAACTCTCTACATGAAATACAAGATGATAGTGAAGGAAAAAGCCCTGGTGAGTGGGCTGAGGCACTGAGGAAGCAAAGCCAAGAGCTATCAGTGCAGACAGACCTTCCCTGGACAGAGATGACAAATGTGCAGGGAAACTGTTTGTAAACTGAGAATCCATCCAGCTGATTAGGCAGGAAACATTTTTCCTGAGGATCTTTGGTTTTGTTTCCTCATCTGACAGTGCTTTCAATTATGGAGACAGGCTGACAGGAGAGCATATGTGCTCAATGATCAGAGGAGCTGCTCCATCGTGCTGGGCATCTGCTGCTCATTTCTGAAGGATGCTGCAAGTGAGACTCAAGTGAAAAGCAGAATACTGAACAGTGCTGAGCCAGGCCAGCTGGAGCAGGACCAAGAAATGGGGCTATTTGCAGAGGAATTGTCTGTAGGAAGCAATTTGTACCTGGGAATGCACCCTGTAATTGCTCCATTGTATCTGATGAGAGATCAAATAGAGAGATGACTTTGGCATAGCCATGGCCAATGACAGACCCAAGAGAGGTGCTAAGGCAATTGCATTACACTAACACATCCTTGGCTTTGCTCCCAAGGAGAGGCAGAGTGCACTGCCATGACCCAGCCACTCATCCATGGCACCAGAACTGGATCTGGAGGGGCTGTATCCTGGAGCAGGATATAATCACCTCATTTGTGAAGCTCAAGAGTCTCCTCTGGCTTGATTTCACTCTAACCTGGCTTGCACCTGCCCCATGCTGTCCTCAGTTCCTCCTTTCTGACACTGTGATGCCTGCACACTCCATTCACCAGCTGCAACAGCAGCTGCTACTTCTGCTGCCCTTTTCTCCACCATGAAAGGTCTTTTTCCTTCCATTCTTCCCTGTAAACTCACAGCCTGGTAAAAAACCCAGCCTTTTGTAAACAAAACTCTGAAGCATCTCAGCAAGGGAGACTCAGCCAAGGCATGAATAGTAGCTGCTCAGTGAGAGAATCAATAGTGATGGAGTGCTGCTCACAGCTCCTTGCTGCTGGCTGCACAGCACTCAGGGAAGATGCTCTGCAACTCATTTTGATTTCAGTTAAGTTTTACAGATATATTTTTCTTCTTCTTCTCCATTGCTTCAGATAAATCCCTGAATAAATTTCTTAATAATTCAGCAAGGGCACAGTTTTCTCAGCTTTTATGGAGACAGCAAGTGTTTGTAAATGAATGTTTGATAACAGCTTTGAGCAGAAACCCTTTCAATCCCAGCACAGTGTGACCAGTCTGTCTCCCTTTGGGTTCAGAGAGAGCTTCTGTCACTTGTCTAGTGGCCAGCCCACCCCTGACCCTTGCCAGTGCTGCTCCAGCCCATGGCCAAGTGACTCTTGAGCACCTCAAGACAGAGCCAGCACAACCTCTCTGGGCATCTTGTTCCAGCATCTGATCACACTCATGGTAAAAAGGAAAATCCTATTATCTGCCCAGACTATCACACTAATTGCAAAAACACCTCCACACTCACAGCTTTTCCCATCCCAACCCCAGCAGTGCAAAGCTTGATTGGAATGTTTGCCTCTCCATTCAACAACTCAGTGGTAAATGAAAATATGTAAATAGCATCTGTAAGGATGCAGGGAGGAAAAGCAGATCTGGAGCAGAGCATGGCTGAGCACAGAGGCATCCCAGCAGCAGGGCACAAGATAATCAAAACTTGTTACACTCTGTACCTCAGCCTTAACTAGGAATGTGCAGAAGAGTGACAGGATGCCAAAGCTTTGGCAGCTGCAGGGCACGAGCAGACATCCCCCCCTGCTCAGCCTGAGCTAGCACACTGTGCTGTCACTAGGCTACGGGAAATGCTTGCTGAGACCTCAGAGCAAGTTCACCTAGTGCATTCCTCCTGCTCACCTACCACCAGGCTGGGCAATCAAGAGCTTCCCATTGCTGCTCCTTCTGTTCAGGACAAGGCTGGTTTATGTCAAAGAGCCTGAACTGCCAAATTTGGGTGAATCTGAAAGGACTTGCCAGCCAGTGACCCACAAAGATAATCAGCAGACACCAGTGAGGGCTCAGAGATGGGGCAGGAATGGTGATGTAAGCCTCAACTTCTGGGCCATCTGTTATAAAACATCATTACTGTCCAGTAACTGTTCAGTGACCCAAGGGGCACAAGCAGAGCTGGCAAGCCCAGCCCTCTTTCTCTTTTTGGCCTTGTGAGGAGCAATTTCTGGCCAGACAAGTGATTCCCTGCAGTGCCAGGCTGAAGGATGCCAAGTCTGTGCTGTTCCAGCCTCACACAGGTAGTGCAATGGGATTACCCAAGAGCTTGACAACTGACTACAAGCCTGAAGGTTCTGCTGGACTGGGATCAAAGTGCCCAGCACTAAGTCCTTCTGGATGAACTTCCCTGTATGCACCATGGATTGCAAATAAAAGAGACCTAGAACCTGAAAGGTATTTAGATAGCCAAACCCCATTGCTGTGACATGCTTGAGCATCTCTGGAGATACAAGCCTGAACCACCCTGCACCCTCCCAACTCCTCTGTTTGTTGGGAGCCTTAGGGAGAAGGCTAGGGACAGAACAAGGGCAGAGGGGGGAAAATCCCACATGGAAGAGAGAGAGAGAGAAGAGAGCTCAGACACCTCCATAACCACTCAAGTGTCTGCTTCTCTCCTTTCTCTGCCATCCATCAGCACTGAAGACTCTTCAACACAAACCAGGAAACACTCCCAGCTCTCCAAGAGTCCTACAGAGGTGACCACAGCTTAATCACAGCTGCCCAAAGCAAGCAGTGCATCACACTGAGCCATCAGCACCTCCCTCACCTGCACCAGGCAAATACCTGCTTTGTTTAGCCAGGTGAATTCCACAGCTCAACCCAAGCTCTGTCACAGCTAGATGCCAAAGGAAAGGAGCCATCCTGCTCCTTACATGGATAGTTAGGAGCACATCCAGCCATGGGACACGTTTCCCATGCCAGTTGCCTCCTGTCAGCATGGTCCTGGAGATGCAGGAGATGGACAGCACTTGTCAAACTGTGAGTACCCAGCAATTGAAAGACATCAGCTAATAACTGCTGTGATCAAATGCACATCCAACTGTCACTTGTTTGGAGCACAGACAAGCAAGAGAGCAAATGATTCCATTTATGATTAATTCACAGAAAGAAAGAGGAGTTGGATAAAAAGCCCTATATAACACATTCTTCAGGACCTGGCAGAAAATAATGAGTGAACAAGCCCCTCAGATGGAAAATTAATGAAGGCCAACAAGAGGAGCACATGTGAGAGGTGAGACAGGCTGGCAGAAAATGACATGGGGTGCTGCTGGGAAAATAGCCACTTTCTCCATCCTTTGCACAGGGAAAAACCACATGGTTCCTGATGGGATTCAAGGTCATTATTCAAGCAGAAGCTTCTGATGAAGTCAGAGAGTGTGGCAGCACGTTGCTGAGAGCAGAGCCCCAGGAGATAACTGAAGCCTTGGAGTCACAGTGGTGATTTTCCTGAGCACTCATCCCTAGGTTAGCAAAATGAAAATCCCTCAGACAAGAAGACACAGAGAGTTTAGAGTGAGAGAGATGTACACAAAGCAAGCAGAAGGAAACAAAAAGCATAAACAAGCTTTGGGGATGACTCCATGAGGACTTGCAGATGCACACAGGAAATTCAACTTTCCTACAGAAAACACACCTGAAGAAAGCTGGAGATGGGTCAGTGAGTGGTGACCAACTGCACTGTGCCTCACTTGGCTTTTCTTTCTGCTCTCTTTTTGTTATCTTCCTTTTTATTACTCTTATTTTATTTCCATTATGAAACCATCCTCACCCCAACCCACAGGTTCCCCTTCTGTCCCATTGTGCTCCCTCTTCCAGGAGCAGGGATGGGGAGAGAGGAGTGAGTGGAGCTCTGGGGTTAAACCCTGACATTTTTCATGCCTTTTGCATGCTCCACCATCTCCTCATTATTTTTTACATGATTTCTCTAGGCCTCCTCTGACACAACTGAAAAGGCATCATCAGCACAACAGCAAGATTTACTGGCACACTCCCACTTCTTGTGACAAATTTGTTACAGAAATAGTAAAAAAGACCAGTCCAAAGCCAATTTCTGAGATGTTCTGTTTCCCTGGAGGGAAGCTCCTCCTGCTTTCTCCTTCACTATGGTTCTCCTGCTAGTAAGCACTGTTGCTAGCTGAGCTCACAGCTCCCATCTGACACCACAGCAAATGCCTTTGGGAAGAGAAGTCAGGTCAGACCTACCACAAGCTCCTCTCACTAAGCAGGGGGAGAATTATCTTGCCTTTCTCCAAACCTTTCATCAGCAGAGCCCTAAGAGTCTCATTGCCTGCATCACTGTTGTTCTCACTCTGCAGAATGAGAGGCATGGAGAACAACGTCATGGCATGAAAAAAACAATATCATGTACTACCCAATAAGAATCTAGGTCCTGTTTTCCTAGAGAAACACTCAAAACCAAGGGTGGAAAGGTGAAAACTTATTTTTCTCCTTGCACAAATGCATTTAGAGTTTAGTCAAGTCTTAAATAAGGAAAAAGGAAAGAAAAAGAATGTTAGTCACAAACCCATCTGCAAACCAAGGAGCTCTGCCTGTTAAGATGCAGATTGAGCTTGGGCTGATAGTCACTGGAGGATGTTTTTGATTTGTATGATCATTGTGGGGTGATGCCAGGAGGGAATTTGTTTGCCAGAGCAGTTGGATAATCTTACAAGAGGTCTTTTTGTGTATCTGTGTCTACAAATGCTCCTCTTCCCACCAAGGCCTTTGTCTGCTGGGCCTGCTGAGCCCCTGCTTTGCTCCCCATCACCAGACCCTCCTTGGGAATGCATCACCTCAGGGTCCTGCTGGAGACCCTGGGAAGGCTGGCAAGAGTCTGCTGAGGGAAGGCAACAAAGCTGCTCACAGCCATGTTCTGCAAGATCCATTCTCTCCAGCAGATGGGCTCGGGGCTCAGGAGGTCACAAAACTCTGGAGAGCAGGGAATGACACAGGTACATGTGCCAAGGTGGACTGCTCCTGAGAAGCCAGGAGGCATTCCCAGCCTCCCCAATTCCTGCTGCCCCAAAGAAGAGAGCTCACAGCCATGTTCCTTGGTTTAATTTAAGCTTATTCGTGCTGGTTTGATGTGCTAAGCATCTAACTCATGGCAAACAGAGCATCCACCTGCTGCAGAGAGACCAGTGAGGTGTACATGTGAGCTGGGGATTTGCTCCTTTGAAACTTGATCCTGCAGCTCAGGGAGAGGTTTGATGCAGTAAATCCTTCAGTACTGGTGCCAGATGATCCAGCTTGTGTTTCAGCCTGAGTTTCAGCCCCCAGCTCTCCCCTCCTCTGAAGAACCTGCACTAATTCTCCTCTTCTCAGGTTTGCTGAGAGGATTCCTTGTGGTCAATGTCAAGTCAGTCATTCCAAGCTAAATGGAGCACGTTTCATGGAAGTTATTAAGCAAAGGACTAGGAAAACTTCTCATATACTTCCCCCCCCATAAATCTCCTCTAAGTATTCAGACAACTGCCATCTCTTTCAGAACTAAGACAATAATTTGACTTGACTAGATTAAATTCCAAAACCAGATAATTATTGTTTAGAGCAAAGCAAAACATCCAGCTGATGCATTTAATTTATAGCAGACCTTAAAATAAATGGTACATACCATTAATTTTATATTGCAGAAGGCCCATAAATTAGATTAAATGTTCAGTTGCATATACTGCACAAGAAAATTAACAGTTCACATTTGGCTGCCTTTTCTTGGTCATCATTTCCTAGGGAACAGCTCTTCAGCCTCTTGGCACATCTTCTTCAAGGGAAACTGAGCTGATGAATGGCTTATACATTTATCCATTTCTAGGCTACACACTATATCATCTTAAGATCAAGGAAAGAATCCAAGGAGTTGCTATGCTGGGCTCCACATCCTGAGGAATTTGGGGTTCTCCTAGCACCAGAGTTGAAGGTGTGGAGTGCACGTGGTGCTGCTAGGTCCCAAAGCCAAGCTCAGGCACAGCAGCACATCAGGTTTGAGCTCCCTGGGACTAGGCACTGGAATCTGGTGGAAGATGAGGTGCCTTTCAGATGGAGGTCAGGAGAACCCTTGGGGATTCACTTTGTCTTGTGTCCTCACACCCTGGGGCAGAGGCACTCCAGCTTTTAGTGAAGTACAGCTGAAGAGAGCATCTGGAAAATGCCTTAGGAAGGGAAACACTCCTCAGGCTGTGGCTTTTCTCCAGCTTTGTCCTCTTCTAAGGAGACTTCTAGGGCCTTCAGCATCTCCTTCACATAGAGATGCTGAACATAAGCCTGGACCCTTCCAGGTCCCCCCTTCTCTGCCAGGGATTTGCTCCAGGACAGGTGGATCTCTGCCTGCTCCTTCGGCTTCACAGAACTCCCCTGCTACTTCTGAATTTTTCCTTCTGTACTATGATCAAGCAGTAATAAAAAAGAAGATAGGAGAACTGCAGAAAGGTTTGCAAGCATTGAAATGGCAAATAAATGCAATCCATAACTAAAATGGCTAAGTTTGTTCACTCCGAGGTGAAGCTTTTCATCATTTCTTTGCTGAAGGGCTTTTGTTGGTGCTATTTGGGGCTTTTTTTGTAATGTGCATATGAGTATTCCTGTTGAAGCAAAGGAGATTCCCTAATTCTAGGAGACTGCAGCTCTACTCAGCAGTAAGCTTGACTGGCATCTTGCAGCAACAGCCTGGGAAAAGGGCAGGCTTGGAGTGACAGACACTTAACTGGGGGTTCTGGAGCTGCTGGCAGCTTGCTGGAGCTCTGACAGACACAGGCAAGAGGTCACTGGCTTGCAGTTGAGTGAGCAGCTCCTGTCCAGCCAGTCTGGGCCTGCAGCTCCAGCCCTCTGAAGCACACAGTGTCTGCTCTGAAGGTTAAACATGACAACACCAATTACAAGTGTGAGATTTGGGGGTTTTCTCCTTGTGCCTACCCCAGATTTGCAGTGGGTGATCTTGGCAAAGCATTCACTGCTCCATTGGTAACATGAAAACAAGTAATAGCACTTATTGGACGTGGCAGTTTTGTGGCTAAATCCATCAGACTTTACCAAGTGCTTTAATAGATGGGGAGGATGAAACCTACAGCAAAGCTTATAAACAGAACTCAAAGGCATCCACTCAAAATCCACACAGGCTAAGGAAAATATATTACAGCATAAATGCCAAGAGGGCTGGGAGGGAGGAAAAAAAGCACAGAACATGCCTCTAAATCATGAGATGCACATGGGACCTCCTGGGGAGGCTGCAGAAGGATAGCTGTTATTCTTCCCATGCCATTTGGCTGGATAAATAGGAGCAGCAGGAATAGCTAGAGCTCAATGAGCCTCCAACTACTACCTTGGCAGCTGGCTATCAAAATCCCCACGTGAGGAAGAGCAGAGATGCCTTGTGACTGAGAAAAAAAGAGCTAGCTGAGGGGGATGAGCATCCTGGAACCAGAAACATGCTCTGGGATTCCTGGGAAAGCAGAACACTGGATCAGCTTCCCTTGGTAAATGAGGAGAAAGGATCTAGCATGCTGAGGAAGCAGAGCCCATGGCTGCAGAGAGCTGCCCAGTGAGGACAGAAGGCATGCACATGCAGCACCCCATGCAGAATGAGGCCCTTGGTCTGAGCTGGACCTTAGTGCTTTCTGCTGTGATTTGCAGTGATGCTCAAGCTACAAGTTAAACCTCTACTGCCCCAGCACAGCTGTAAACACACCACAAATTACCACAGGACCAACTGAACTCAGCTTCTACTTACGTTGACCATCATCAGTCATTATTTTCCTCTTTTCCCCCAAAAAGCCAGTCTGTAGGAGAGTATAATCAACTGCATCTGTACAGAAGTGCCACAGAGCTGGAGGTCCCCCTCTGCCTGTCCCCCCCCACCCTGCTAGGCCTGGCTAACCCAGGTGTGCAGGGCTGGAAAAGGAAGTGATGCTCCCAAATGCCTGCAAGCACAGTCCAGCAGAGAGCCCAACAAAAAGCCTTTTCATGCCTCAGATCTTTCTGACAAGGCAGCCATTGATGAGAGCTCTCACCTGGCAGGAGACCCAGGCTGGGAACCCTGCTTTTTCCAGCTTACCTGTCCTATATAATTAAGAAGCTTCTGACATGCCTTAAGCTTTGCCACAGACAGTTCCTCCTCTCTGTGATTTTCAGGAGCACAGAATCAGAGAAAGTCAGTTTTTTTTAACTTCTTTGTAAGGACTGAAGAAGAAACTGAGTAAGAATAGAAAATGCAGTATTTTCCCCCAATAGGACACTGATTCCCTCCAAGAGCTCGTGAATAAATCCTTTCCTATCTCCACTCTCTGGCTCCCTACAGATTTCAATTAGAGGAGCAGAATATTTGTCCTAAAAGCAACCTATGTTTTCTCTTTTAATGCACATGGATGTTTTGATCTGGTTCCTCTAGGGAGGCTGAATGGCTCCACAGAATGAATGTGGCTGCTGAGATGTATAGAGGGAGCTGAATCAGGCCTTTCATTCCTACCCAGCAAACGTCCTGAGGGCTCTGAGAGCTCCTCTTCTGCCCATTGCAAGAGCCTCAAGCACACTGAAACACTTCCTTCAGCCTCACAATTAAGCAAACTACATTACCATAACTATGCAGATAGCAGAAATACAACCAGCAGCAATGGAGCAGGCAACCAGAACTTCCCAGCCTCCAATTCCCAAACCCCTCCAAAGAACATCATGAGCAGCTTTGGGGCAGGATGCTCCCAGTCCAAGGGAAAACCCCTGCTAGGAATGCCCAAGGCATGGCTGCTGCCCACGGGCCAGTGGCATGCAGCTGCACCACAGATGCCACACTGCACACACACCAAGGCTTGTTGAGCACAGCATGGAATTACAGGGAAGGCTTTGTGGCCTGAGGACTCACTTCAAATTGGCCCAGGCTGCTCGTGCAGGAGCAAACTGTGGCTGTGCTCAAGTGTGGCAGGGCAGGAGTTAACCTCTTGTGTCCCAGAGTAAATGCTCAGCACAGAAGTGCTGTTCTAGCACAAGTCAGGCTTTAGCCATGCTCTCTTCTCCAGGCACTCACACTTTCAAGTGCTGTGCCACATGGAGACTTACAAGAGTCATTTCCCAGAACTGGAGCCTAGGGATGCAACCTCAAACATTCCCAAGCACCAAGTCTGATTTAGAGGCTTTGGTGGTGGCTTCATGTTTTGCTCAGGTTTTATTTTCCTCACCCATTGTCTCTATTAGTCTGGAAAAGGAGAACTTACATTCCTTTTCAAATTAGGTGAACATGCACTTTGCAAGCTAAGAACAATAGCTTTTTCAAATCCAGCTCTTTCTGCAGAACAAACAAAAATCCCCAGCAGTGATAAACCAGCAGAGACTGAAAGCACTGGTTGTGTCAGAAGATCTGACAGTCCTGTGTTCAGCCAGACACTTACTCCACAGGAAATTCCAGCATGATTTATAGCACCAGAGGCACAGCACTGCACGTGGACTCTCTACAAATACATGTGTTAGACAGCAGTTGTCAATAATCCTGCTGCTTAAGAGCTAATGGAGACACACTCCTAGTGGAGCATATTTGTGCAGTAAAATAAAAATATTCATGTTGTGAGGAGGAGACACTTACTCAACACTCCAAGAATTCAAGTCAGCAATTGCTGCAAACAGATTGCTTTGGAAATGTTTCTTTTGACTAGTAATTACTGACTCTGGATTGTTATCCCCCAAGTTTTATTACAGGAAAGACAATTTCACACTTTGTGAAACATCATTGTCCTCCTCTCTCCATGAACTCAATGGCAAAACCAAAATGATTGGGACATAATCCCTGCAAACTGCTGAAGTGCCAAGCAGCAGCACAGAGCTGTGATGATGAAAGGAGTCATTGAGGAAGCTGTGAGACAAGTGTGGCCTGCAAACAGCACTGGAGAAGCAGAGCATCCCCACTCCCTGCTGATGAGTGATGGCAATCAGGAGCCTGGGCTGGCTTGGACCTCAGGGAGCACCTAAACAAAGTTAGGAACACAGCCTGGGTTCAAGCCTGCAGTACAGCACAATGTTAAAGGATTAAGATCAATCCAAGGAGCTGAGCTCACACAAATTAATGTTAAATAACTAGCTAACCAAACCAAAGCACTAAGTGCCAAGTCAGAGCCTAGCATGGCAGAACTGGCAGTCGTGAGGCATCTCAGCTGAGGCAGAGTACAATGCCCCAGGTGCAGGATGCACCCATGGCTAGCCTGGGAGGCTGACAGAAGATGATGGTGGTTCCTTTTCTCCATGCAAACACCACTTTACTCCAGGAGGAGCCACTTTCCAGCTCACTGATGCTATTCTGGCAAAGGACTCTGGATTGAAACAGAAGAGCATTACCAGCTCTGCAGCAAATCTCAGTGCCATGGTGCCTGAGTCAAAGCAGGGGCTGAAAAAGCCAAGTGCATGTGTGCCAGCTCAAAACCAAACAGGCCAAGCAAAACCAGCAAAAGACACAGAAGCTCTCAAGCCAAGCTTACCAAACCTAACAAGTCTTTGCTATTGCAGCAACTCAAAGAGTGCTGGTTATCATCTCGGTGTCCTGGTTCTCTTCTGTGGAACATCATACTTGGGGCTGCTGCTGTTCTAGCACATGCCTGAAGGCTCTCATGGAGAAGAGCATCCGTGATGGGCTGCAGTGCTTGGGACATGGGGGACAGAGCCAGGACACTGCTTCTCATCCCAGGGAATGACCTGATGACCTACAGAACCCTTCTAGCTGTGCAGTCCTAGCTAAGAGCTTGTTAGGACACCTTACTGCTACTATTATTAGTTTACTGGTGCATTGAAAAGGTCTGTTCCAAGCTAAACAATTCCATGATCCTGTGACATGCCTCCACACCTTGCAGTGTTGGAAGTGAAATGTGTGCAACTATACATTTCAGTTATTAATTCCTGCATCATTTGCATAATAAACTCAAAAGCATTGCATTACAAAAACTCTATTTATAAAAACTGCTGTTTTCTAAAGAAAATGAGTAACAGATGTAATAAAAAGTAAATGGAAACAATCCCTAAAGGTGATTCCCCCTATCCAGTTTCTTTGTTTTGAGACAGGGTATACATAAATTTCACTAGGAACCAGTAATAAATTGTGTTGCTATTGAGGTCAGGTTTCTGCAATACACCAAATGCTAAGGTTCTAGTCCATAAAAGCATTCCCTGCAAAACAAGCCATAAATCTATTATCTTTATAGCAGCTGCAATCTGGGAAATGTGCTCTCTTTTCATTTAGTTGCCTCATGAATGTCATTTTAACCAAAAAGCAACCTGAATGAGAAACATGCTGTAAAATAAGAAACCCAACTAGCAGGATAATCAAGATGAGTTTTTTGCTCAGCCACTCTCCCCTTTCCTTTCATCAAATGAAAGGTTAGCAGAAGATAAAAGAGCCTGGGTTTAGAGGTTTAGAGGGCTTACAGCATCTAGGCTAATTCTCAGGACTAGAAAGTTCATTTTCTACCTCAAGTCAAAAATGTGATCTTGTCCTGATTAAAGGTAAATAGTCAAGGTTTTCTGCAGGCTATGAAAACACTGCATTCATTCTCCTCAAAACCTTCCTTTCCCCCTCCCAAACATTGTCTTTCCTGCCTGTCTCCTGCCTAACAAGAGCAGGTGCCATACACCAACAGAGCAAAGCAGGGACACGGAGAGCACCATGGAGCACCCAGAGCTGGAGACACTCCTCCTGGCTCCCAATCCTCCACACCAGCATCTTCCAAGGGATTCTTCCTTCAGCTCCCACCTCACCCCAAGAGGAACCTGCAGCATGATGAACTCCCCTCCCTTCCACACTTCACCTGAGGTTCCAGTGGATGATATTTGCCTTCTACAACCATCTCAGTAGCAGCCTTGTGAAGGAATTATTCAGCCCAGGTGCAGTATTGCCCATTTCATACGGATCCACATTATGAACAATGGGGGGAAAAGGTAATGCTTGAATAGAATAGAGAATTAAATACCCCTGCAAGGATTTATTGCTGGATAACCACTGCATCCTCTGCTCCTAAGTGCAGATGAAACTTCCAACAGAATTCCTCCTGCTAGCTGCAGCAGGTACTAAGGATGACATTTCACCCCTGTAACACAAGCAGCCCTCTGGCACAGCTCAACAACAGCTGTCAAGAGGAGGAGCAGAGTTCCTAGCATCCACTGTGAAATCAAATATACCTGAACCATCACCAGAGATGGGTTAAATGGGAAGGTTTATCTGTTCCAGTTGTGGAACTCTCCCTACTCAAGGATTCTGCACTCAGTAAAATGGCATGGGATAAGTGATGCCTGCCTGAAGCCCAAACAAGGCACTGTAAGATGATCTTAAATAATGATCTGCTTACAATGCAACCTAGGTAGTGTTCATCTTAAAAGCTGTAAACCAAGTCAGGACAAAATCTGATTTTAAAAGCCTTATTTCATGACATAGCAACCCTAGCTAAAGCAGCATTTGACATGTCTTTACCTTGTCTGCAGCCCCAGAAAGTGCCTGCTAAAATCACATGAAAGCCAGCCATAGATCCCTGACAAAGGAGAGGCAGACCCCGGGCCATGCTTGCATTAGATCTAGCTGCAGAGGTCAGGGTGAGCCCTGCTGTGCTCACAGCTACCCACACAGAAGGATTCCAGAGAGCTGCCTGACACCTTGGGAGGTCACCTTGTCCAGACATTTGCTCCAGGGCAGGAACAGCTGCTTTAAAGCATGGGATGACATTCTGGACATCTGTTTATGTAACCTATTTCAGTGATGAAGACTACTCAGAGAACATTTCCTCTCTAGACTTAGCATTGCCACATCTGCCTCGCTGCCGTTGAAGTCATTACCTGTTGGAGACAAGTTGTTCCCTGGTTCTCTGTGGAAGCCTTTGACACTCTTCAAGATTGTTGCCTTGTCTCCATTTCCCTCTTTTTCAGTTCCTCAGACACTCCACAACTAGTCCATGTATTTCTGAAGGTGCAGTGCTTGAAACTGAAGGGAACATCCCTGTTGGGGTCTTCCCATTCTCAAGCAGAGCAGATACATCACATCACTCTTGTGAAGTCTTGTTTCTGTCCCCCTAGTAATCCTTCCCATTCCTCTTGCTGTATCATCCTATAAAGATGTTTGCTGCTTTGGACACTGTGTCCCAAACTCAAACGTCAAGCCTGACCCTGGATTTGCCCTAAGATCCTGCTCTCTTTGTCCATTCCAGAAAAGAAACAGGTTGGGCCCAATCCCAGACTGCTTCCTACGCACTGGTTTGGGGTGGAGGGAGATGGAAACGTTACACAAGATCTTTGCAACCTAGAACTGACAAGGCCACTCAGCAGAGCTGCTCAATGCTGCCAGCAAGCCGTGCTAGCTCTAGCTCTGTTTACTAGCTGTGTGAGGAGAGAGAGGAAGTGTTCCCTGATGAGACACAGCACCCAGCACTCACCACCACTACCTCAGAGCAATGGTTGCTGCTCATTTGTCAGACACCACAAACAAAACCCAAGCCCACAGGCCCTTAGCATGGCTTCTCTCCATGCTTCTCCACAGAAAGTGATCTCCTGGCTTCTCCCAGCTCCTCCTGTGATTATGTAATTCTCCAGTTTAGTAAACATGACATCTGCCAATTGCACTGCATTAACAGTCCCAGCTCAGCCCGAGGAGCTGGATATGCTTTCACAGTGATGGCAACCTGCAGCACTTCTTCTACTGGAGGAGAAATGCTCCTGCCAAAGTCCCTTTTGTTCCCTCAGCAAAGAGTCCCCAGCACATGCGTATCTCCTTCAGTTGCTTTGCTCTTCATGTTCCTTAGGAAGCATGAACCACTCTGGGAATTCACAATCGTGTCCCACCAGCCACCCCAGCTGAGTTCCAAGTCCTGGAGCCTGTGGCCTCATTAAGTTCTGAAGCTGGGGCTGCTAGAGAGCTGCTTATTTTCACCACTGCTTTCAAGCTTACCAGCAGCAGCACTGCTCAGTACTTCAGACAGTCCAAAGAAACCACAGTGCCTTTCATCACAAGCAGAGTCAAATGATGCTTTCACTTTTATTGCTTTTCATAAGGCATTTTTATCTCCTTTGTGGAGAAACCCAGGAGGATTCAGCTGAGCATGTTCCTCGTGTGATAGCTGTCTTCAGCATAGCTCAAACACAGCGACTTGCCAGGCACTGCCATGCAGCAGTCCTGCAGGAGACACAAGCCAAACCTCCACCTCCTGAGGTCTCTGCAGCCTCAGGGACCTGCAGACCTGCTCCACCAAAAACATGCCCAAAAGCTCTGAGAGAAGTGCCAGCTCAGAGCCCATGACTGCTCTCCTGGGTGAGGCTCTCATCTCACACCATGATGAGTTTCCTCACCTCCCTCCCTCAGGGTCTCAGGAGTCTCTTCCCTGTAGGGAAGAGCTCTCCTGAACTGCAGAACCTTCCAGAGGACTCTGATGTTGAGCAAGGCAGGAGCTGTTGTCCCAGCATCTTGCTCTAAATCACCTCCATGCCTTGGTTAATAAATTATTGCCCAGAACAAGGGGAAATTTTCACAATATAAAGACCTTTTCCTTATTTTCTATGTCTATTTACAGTGTCAAGAGCTATTTTCTCTCTTCTCCATCATCATCTCCAAGTGAGACAAAACTAGTGCCCGAGTTGTTGGCTTTGGAAATGCCTGTGTGAGGATGCAAACCCTGAAGAGGAACAGTTGGAGCCAAACAAAACCATTCTGTTCCCCAAGGGATCTTTAAACCTTCAGTGAACTATGAGTATTGATCTTGCACTGAAAGGGTGGAAATGAGCTTCTGTGAAACTTAATACCTAAGTCAACCTCATCATAGTCTTAATTTACCCACTATTTACTAGTAATATTCCAAACTATCCCCCCTTCAGAGGAAATGACAGTGAGAAAAAGCATGAAAAATAAAAGGATTAACCAGGGTAAAAGGTAAAAAAGATCAATTATTTAGAAGGAGTTCTTAGTAAAATACATATGGTAAGTAAATAGGATTTACTCTCAAATGTCACTGGCAATGTCTCCATTTACATTTGTACAGGAAAAAAATGTCATTTTGAATGCAAAGAGGAAAAAATACCTGACATCCATGTTGTGTAACAATGTATTTCTATTGATGCTGCCAAGATCAAAGCTGAAGGTCCTAATGCCTGATGACAGAACTTTGGGTTCAGTTGCATTTGGTTTGTTGGGTTTTTTTAAACAGAGTAAAGTTCAGGCAATGGAGAAAGTATGACTATTTCAGCAGCAGATAAATGCCAGATAAACACTCCTTAATAGTAGTTTATCCCATAAAAATAATCCTACCCCTCTCAGAATGCTGATGCCTGCAGACAGCAGCAGTCCAATGAATATAAATTATACCAGGAATCTGGAATATGCTTTGACAGAAGAAAAATTACCATAACAGCTCCCTAATTCTGACTGATGATGTTTGAGGCTTCTGGTGGCAACTCTTCTACAAGCTGGGAGCCCTCCTGCTCTGGTGAGCTTCCCAAAGATCATTTGCTTCAGCTCACTCCATTCCTACCTCATTCAGGTTGATTACTGTGAAGGACACATGCACACAAACCTTCTGCTTAGGAACCTTCATCCCTCATTTACAGCATTTGCTAGCAGAGCCCCAGCTCTGAGCAGGCAGAGGGGAGGAACATCCCCAGTGCTGCCAGCACAGCCTCACACCTTGGTCACAAAACCCTTGAGAGTTTGAGTACACCCAGGGGCTGCCAGACAAGCTCCAGCAAGCCTAGGAGAAAGATCTGACTTCAACTGATGACTTGATTTTACCCAGCAAGGTGATTCTGAGGAGCTGGCAAAACATGCCTGTGTTTTCCCCAGTCTCTGTTGGAACCATGGCACATCCCTTTGGGAGCATCCTCAGAAATCCTTTCCTAGCTCCAGCTGTGCCAAGGAACAGTGAATGTTTCCGTCTCTTGGTCCTGCTGTTCCATGCAGCTTCAATAAGGTGTTTTGCTGCTATCTGAAGAATATGTCAAAACAGCTTCCCTGTAAGAACTGGCAGCTACTTCAAAGATTCACTTTTCCCTTTAATTCTTTCAAGGTTTTCTCTGAGCTGATCTAAAGGTATACTGGAGATGCTAAATACAGCAAAACTCACAGTCTGAAGCTCAATTTCCCTAGCTTTACATAAGTGTCCTCCTCCCACTGATCAGACACAAACCCTCACTGCATTTTTTCCAACAGAGCAGAATTAAAAGCATGTAAAAAGAAAATGATTTATGAAAATGTTAACAACAACTCCAATTATATTAATGACACTTAATTACTGCTGTCATAACACAGGCTTTGTAACCCCGAGGGCAATATGGCAAAGCTGTAAACATCTAGCTATTGACACTGACATCAGATTGTCCATCTGACTAGCTGAAGAAAACAATCACTTGGTATATTTTATTCTGAAATCTGTTAAATATCAGAATAACATCTTCCTGATTCTAAACTCCTTGATACTTCCTGGCACATCCAGGAAGAAAGAAGACATTAATGAATGATTTACAGAGAAGCAAGCTGTTGGTATATATTTTGTTTAGCACCTCCTGGTGCAGACACTGATGACTGCCACAACTTCAGAGCCTCCACCAGTGAGCTGTGGGGATTATCTGCCCAATGGTAAGTTATACTTCATTTAGCCAGCATTAAAATTCCATTTTCTGGGTACAATGGCTGGAAGAATAATAAACTTCATGAGCTCAGCCCACTACCACACAACATGGTCATTTTCTTCCTCTAATCTCACCACCACTCTTCAAGCTAACATCAACAAACACCAAGGCTTGTTGCCTACAGTGCCGAGAACAGCAACATCAATTCTGCAGCAGTGCCTCACAAGTCTCTCCTGCTTTTTCCCCTTTGGCCCCAAGTGCCATGGAATCTCCAGCAACCTGCTGAACCACCTTGTCATTAGCGATTCCCAGAGCCAGGGGTAGGGAAAATCCCTGCTCCATCTGGCACACCACCTCACCCCACACTGGGAAAAACTCCCCAGCCTCTCTCCTCTGGCTCAGTTACACTGGGAGCACAGAACTCTTTCCGTTTGCACCAAACCAGAAAGGAAGAGGAGGCAGTTCTGTGGCACCAGGGAAGCACCAGTGGGCATCTTCCCTTCCATGTGCTAACAATCTGGCGTTCCAAATACAAAGGCACAGCTTTTGGAAGTGCGTGTCAGCCAGAAGCTGCTGCAGCAAGGTCTCCCAACACACGAACCCCAGGACTTCCCTCACTTACTCCTTAAACACATTCATCTCCAAACGTGCCAAGCTTCCCTCGAGCAGCTTTCCCCTCCACAGGGCTGTGGGATACAGAGGCTGCAGTGATCCCACGGGAAAAGCACTGCAGGTGCTGTGTGTCAGGCACCACAAGTGTCTCCCAGAAGGGTGACAGGAGCACCCCAAAGCTATCACACCCCAACTCAGACACCAGGGAGAGCCTCTTGCTCCCAACCAACAGGTCCCACAGCCTTTCCGGGGCTTCTGCCCTTCCGTCGCTCCTTCTCTCAGCGCCTGCTTTCCAGGGAAGCTGCAAGCTTCCGACTTCCATGGGGGAGGAGGGTGCCCGCTAGCAATCCCAGGCAGGATCCGCAGGGAAACTTTACCGGGGGACCAGCGAGGAGAGGCTCCGGGGGCTCCATCCATCCCTTCCCAGCGCCTCGCATCCGGCTGGGAAGAAGCCTACGGAAGGGCTGGGGAGGGATGAGCACCGGCTACCAGCGAAGGTGTGCGGCAGATGGATGTAAAGGAGGAAAGTCTCTAATTCTTCTTAAAATAACAAACTAAGTACCAGAGAGCTCCTTCCGGAGCAGCCGGAGGAAGGGAAGGGTGAGGAGCCAGGAGCGCGGACATCCTCCAGAGCCTGCCTCGGGAGCAGGGGGAGGCAAGCCCCGAACAGCGTTAGCCCTCTCCGGGTACGCGACCCGCGGAGAGCTGCAGGCACAGCCCACACACACCGCGCCGCTGCTGCGGGAACACGGACCGGACCCGCACCGATCCCGGACCGACACCGAGTCCTCCACCCCGGCGCTGCCTCGCTGCCCCAGCACGACCCCGGACCCCCAGCCCCAGCCCTGCCGCTCTGTCCCGGAGCTCGTTCGAGCCCAGACACCCAGCCCAAGCCCAAGCCCCGCGGCACTGCCCCGGTCCGGCCCCTCTCTCCCCGGCAGGTACCGGCCTTGCTTACCGGGGCTCTGCCTCGGCGCCTCGCTGCCTCCGGCGAGCTGGCAGCGCTCGCTCAGGCACTGGAAAAGTAACAGAAATCCAGCGGCTAGTTTGCTCCTCCGCAGCCTCGCCATAGCACGGAGCCTGCCGAGACAACTCTGCGGGGTGCTCCTCCTCGGCGGTGGGAAGGGCCTGGGGTGGGGGGGGCGGTGGCAGAGCGCCTCTGAGCGGCTCGGCTAGGGCGGGCGGCGGGGAGAGGACAGCCCCCGGGCTCGAGGTTGGTGGCGACTGGAGAGCCACCAGGGCTGGAGAGGCACACGGAGGAAAGCCCTGGGTCGGGGGGCGGCGGGGAGAGGTCAGTCCCAGGTCCGGGGTGGGGGGGGCTAATGAAGGCAGGTCCGTGCTGTGCTCCCCCACATCCGCTCTCAGCCCAGCAGCATCTCCGCTAGGGAAAACCAGCCCAAGGCTCGCCTTGCCGAGTGCGATACGCTTCCCTCCTTGCAGCTTGCTGCTAGATTTTGAGGAGAGCCACGGAGATCGATCCTCCCTTCCTGGGCTGCGCCCACCCAGCTCCCTTCCCCCGCAGGCTGCCTTAGGGACGGAGCCTCCCCCCTCGGTGCAGCGCTAGCGGCAGGACCCCTGCGCGGGGGGAGCCCTGGAGCCGCGGGGGGCTCGGGGCCGGATGCTCGCCGAGAGGCAGGCGGAGAGCAGCAAGTTC